>PVIU01033921.1:0-11886 GCA_004026605.1 Ondatra zibethicus
TGGGAGGGTGGAGATGGAGGAAAGGTGGATATTGGAGAAGGGAATAAGATATCTACATTAAGGGAGTCACTTTAGGGTTGGCAAGAGACTTGGCTCTATAGGGCATCCCAGGTGTCCATGGGGATGTCCCCAGCTAGGTACTTGGGCAGCAGGGGAGAGAGTGCCTGAACTAGCCTTGTCCCATAGTCACATTGATGAATATATTGATCATCACCATAGAAATTTCATGCGATGGATGGAGATAGAGACAGAGACCCACATTCACATCAGAGCAATGGATTGAGCTCCCAAGGTCCAGTCGAAGAACGGAAGGTGGGAGAAGATGAGCAAGGAAGTTAGTGTGGTGAGGGCTGGACCACCCACTGAGACAGTGTGCCTGAACTAACGGGAGCTCACCAAATCCAGCTGGACCGGGACTGAACGAGCATATGATCAAACTGGACTCTCTAAATGTGGCTGCCAATGGGGGCAGACTGAGAAGCCATCAACAATGACACTAGGACCTATCTCCTCTGCATGTATTATCTTTTTGGGAACCTAGTCTATTTGGATGCACACCTTCCTAGGCCGGGATGGAGGGGGGAGGTCCTTGGACTTACCATAGGGCAGGGCACCATGCCCTCTTTTAAGGAAGCAGCGGGAGGGAGGAGGCGGGGATTGGGAGGGGACTGGGAGAAGGGGAGGAAATGTAAATTTTTTTTGAATGGAAAAAAATAAAAGAATATGGAAGAAAAAAAAAGAAATATCCCATTGTGAAACCAAGTAATTTGTACAATTAATATGTACTAATAAAAAACTATTAAGAAACAACATAGCAGCACCAAATCATTTATTTTAAAAAATCAAAATAAATGTTAAAATGTTTACAACAGTAAATAGTTTAAATTCAATAAATATTGTTGGTCATTGTACCAATCAATGCATGTTACCCATTTGACCATTTTATATATTACTGATGTCTTTTATGTTTAGACAAACTGCTAGAATACATGTGTTTATCCTAAGATGATTTTTTTGTTACTGTATTAATTATGCAGACAACCTCATCAGCCACTTAACAACTTATACATCTTTGAACTTCTTGTACGTGTTTTACTGCTGGATAATTTAGTTTGTATAGTTCATCTGTTCTTATGTTTGTATTTTTTGTGAAGTAACCACAGGGTTAAGTTAAAATAAACCAAGGGATAGCAAGAAAAAAACTAATTAAGAATAAAAGATTAAAAAAAAACAAACAAAAAAACAAAAAAATCAAAATAACAAAACTTACAAATTTAAACTGTACTTTCTAAATAATGTTCAAGGAATCAGCAAAGGAATAAGGACTTGAGGAAATAAGATTATCAATATTTTAATAACACCAATTTAAAACATATTCTTTAAAATACATATATCTGACAAAATCTGTCAAATTTATGAAAAATGAAGCCACAGGCAGTTATTAAAAAGAAATCCTGTATTTAGCCTATGATTAAGTTTTAAAGCCACAACCTCCCATCGCTATCTCTTGCTGCTTCCTTTGTCAGTCAAACACTAGACTTAGAAGGGAATGCGATCGCGAATATACCCTACAGATTCTAGACTACAATTCCAACAGGGGGTAGTATAAAGTTTTATGAAACAAATCATTCATAAATTGCCACACTCTTCATTACGAGTGCCTGTTAGGATATTATGAATACAATTGCAATTAAGGGTTCTATGTCTAGTTTTTAATTAGTAATTGTTTCTGCTTTAGGCCTAGCTAAGCAAGAAAGACAGGGTTGAAGCTAACGGGATCTTTATTTGTAACCTGGGGCACGGAAACAGAGATAGCTCCTTGTTTTCTATGGAATTCTGGGAGGGTAGAGGCTGGATTTTTGGGTGGAGTAATTCCTTTAATCGTCACTGTGAACCAATAACTAACAAAAAGCAGCAGAGCTGAGGAAGGATTAATTCCATCTCATGGTTTAGTGGAAGGCATGGCAGCAGGTGACTCCATGGTGGTGAGAACATCAAGGGGCTTGTGAACCTGAACACATACTTCCCCAAATAACCCACTGATTTCAGTGAGGGCACACTTCCTAAAGGCTCCACACACTTCTAAACCAGCAGAACACATTTGAGACCAAATATTCAAATACAAGGACCTTTAGGGGATATTGTATATTCAAACAAGAACATTATTATATCTCTGACACATCCCCCATGGCCATGTCATAAGGAAAAATGCATTCAGTCCAACTTCGAAAGCCCTAATAATCTAATCTTTTTCTTTCTTTCTTTCTTTTTTTTTTTTTTTCGAGACAAGGTTTCTCTGTGGCTTTGGAGCCTGTCCTGGAACTAGCTCTTGTAGACCAAACTGGCCTCGAACTCACAGAGATCCACCTGCCTCTGCCTCCTGAGTGCTGGGATTAAAGATGTGTGCCACCACCACCCGGCCTAATAATCTAATCTTTTTTGTGAAGATTTATTTATTTATTATGCATATATACAGCATTCTACCTGCATGTACACCTGCAAGCCAGAAGAGGGCACCAGATCTTATTACAGATGGTTGTGAGCCATCATGTGGTTGCTGGGAATTGAACTCAGGACCTCTGGAAGAGCAGCCAGTGCTCTTAACCACTAAACCATCTAATATTAGTTTTCCAATAGTGTTTTAAAGGCCAGAGTGTTTTCTGAGACTCTTGCAATGTTTTATTTTATTTTATCTTTAAAAGCCAGGTTATACAAGGTAGGTACAGCAAGGTATGAATGTGTGAATGGTATGTGTAACAAAAGTCCTCATGTCCAACTTTCAACATAGCACACTAAAAATATCTTAACTGGCCACCAAGATGAAAACTGTCCCTAGACATAATTTTGTTGGCAACAGTACTTCCTTCTTAGCTTCATGACAATTTGTAGATCTGTTCCTTCTGTATAAATCTTTTAATACTTAAAATTTTCAATTTAATAAAATTATGAGCTACAAAAGAATTATGATGAATTTTCCAACATAAGCTAACCTTTGATTTAAAAGAGAAAGAAAGGTAGGGGAAAGAAAGAAAAGACATAGAGAAGGAAGAGAATGGCAAAGGCAGGCAAGGCCCGTTTTAGATAGCTTTGCTGTCCCCTTAATTATTTTTCCAATAAGAACTTGAAAGTGATTAGAAATTTTCTTTCATGCCTATCTTTTTATCTCTTTAGTGCCAATAATCTAGAGGAGGCACACAAATTTTCACTTTTAAAGCTTTTGCTCAGGAATATGTGAACCTCAAACAAATAGTGATACATAATGATTACTTCTTTCTTAAACTTTATTAAGATTCCAATTCTGTCTCCTTCCCATGAAATCCAACCAACTTACTGATGTCTGACAAAGTACGTCACTGTACTACCTGGCCTGGCTCACATCATGAAATCAACAAACATTTACTCTCAGACAGTGTTGAATTTTCTACTCTTTGTGTTCATTTCAAATGGCACTGCATAGTGGGTCTTCTATTACCAGGTGTATTATTTAGAGTTTCTATTGATGTGAGAAAACACCACAACCAAAAGCAACTAGTGGAAGAAAGGGTTTGCTTCATTGTACAAGCTTGTATATCGTACAAGCCTATGTTGCTTATGAATGGAAGACAGGGCAGAAACTTAAGGTAGGAACCTGGAGGCAGGAACCGAAGCAGAAACCATTGAGAATGCTGCTTGCTGACTTCCTTCTTGTTTGTTAAGTTTGTTCAGCGCAGAGGTGGTACCATGCACAGTGGTCAGGGATCTCCCATATCAATCATCATTTAAGAAAATGTCCCATAGGCTATAGGCAATAAATTGTAGGAATATTCTCAGTTGAGATTCCCTTTTCCAAATACATCTAGGTTTGGTCAAGTAGACAAAAACCTACCAGGACCTTTCTTGATTTCCCTTGCACTCTATTCCCCATATGTGTCCTTCCTTTTCCTTACCTTCTCCTCCACTCCTCTTTGCAATCTAAGGTTAGTTCAAGGTTGGGAATTGCATCTGTGGTGCATCACAATTTTCCTTGTTGTATTCTCTTTTCCTCTCTGTGTGACCAGAATGCTATTGTAGCTATTTGGTGCCATATCTTGTCCATTCTTCATAGGATATCTTCATTTGTACTATTAAAAACTCATGTTTTATTCCAGATGTTGGTCTAATTAAGTCAATCAGTGAAGATGTTCCTGATATTAGGATTATAGATATGTCTTAATTTTGAAATTCTTTAGTAAAATTTGGTTAAAAATAAAAAAAAGCCAGGTTATATATACTTCTACTATAAAATGTCCCAGGGTAATAATTTTTCTTCTGAGATGAAATATAAAAGGTCACAACAGATCAAAGCACTATTGAAAAATTAACAGGACAAACAACAATTCATGCAGTTCTTTGCCTAAAATCTGGGTATTGTGATGACATCATCTAGGCTCCAGCAGATTTGGGTAGCTCGACCATTCAAACTGTTAGTTACCCATGGCAACTCCAGCCCTCTTGGATCAGCTCTACTCAGTACTTGCAGCTTTTCTTCATACATGCTCCTCGGTTCTGCCACCTCTAATGTCTTGAGGTTTCCTCTCCAACTTTCGCCTTGACCTTCGCAACTCCATGCACATCAGGAGCTCCAAAAAGAAAATTATACCCTGCTATATGTCAGCTGACCTCAGTGACTTTCTCGAACCTCAGAGCAAGTCCCTTTGTCCCCATCACCCTTGCATCCTGCATGATTGCAAACTCAGCACCACACATGGAAGGCGCCAAGCTCTGCCCTCTCAGCATGCAGCCTAGCATCTATGGTCACATCTAGAGCAGCCTTTGTGTGCTTCCGAGCTCAACCTTGTGAATCCCCGATGTGGCAGCGTGCCCTGGAGGCTCTACTTTCTCAAGATTTTTTTTGCAGGGATTTTCCTTTCAAAATGAATTTAGAATAAATGAAATTTTCCTCTCAAGATGTAATTTCTTTTGTCACAGAGTAGAGTGCAAGCTATCTTCCTCTACCTCTACCTTTCTCTTGTGCCAGTGTCTCACTGTGTAGCTCTGGCTGCCCTGGAACTCAGACACGTGTCTGCCTCTGCTTCCTGAGTACTGGGGTTAAAGTCTTGCACCACTATGCCCAATCTCTTCGATAATTATTGTCGCTTTGTGGTCTACCTGCCTTTCTGCCACATGCACAACTTTTACCTTGTTCATGTTCCTTCCCTTGACAAACTACATATTTGTCACTGCTCTGCTTTATATTTGAATTCTCACCACATGCATCACAAAATGAATAAGCAAAGCTATGCTATAGTGTCTGAATATAGCATTGTCCGCATGCTGCATTGTCTTTTTCAAAGATTTATTTATATATTTATTTGTTTGTTTATTATGTATACAGTGTGTGTCTGCATGTATGTCTGCAGGCCAGACCAGAAGAGGACACCAGATCTTATTATGGATGGTTGTGAGCCACCATGTGATTGCTGGGAATTGAACTCAGGACCTCTGGAAGAGCAGCCAGAGGTCTTAACTGCCGAACCATCTCTCCAGCCCCTGTATTGTATTAAAATATTCTCTTCCAAACAATTTACTCATTACTTTTAAATTCAGTCTCAAAGTTTCAGAACAAGAGTGAAATAATCCAGGTGTTTTGCTTAAATACAAGATAAATGACCTTTACCTCATTTTTCAAAGCATCCTTTTTCCTCTCTGGAAACTTGATGTGCCTGGTCTTCAGTGTCCACACTCCTATCAACATTCTATTTTTCTGTACTTCTACCAGAATCTCCCACTGAAAGTCTGCTTACAGCATCCTGGGATTTCTTTAGCTTTCACTTCCAAATTCTTCTACATTCCTCTCATGAACTGGTTCCAAAAGCCTGCAAACCACATGGTCAGGATTGTCAGCGCAATAGCTGTGCTTTTTAGAACCAAGAGTCTGTGCTAGTTACCTTTCTCGTCACTTTAGCCAAGTATCTAACAAGAAACAGTTAAGGGAGTCTTGTTTTTTTCTGGGTCATATGGTGAAGGAAAGCAGTTCATCATGGTGGGAAAGAGGGAGCCACTGTTAGTTCCACCGAGGCAGGAGTACAAAGAAACTCATATCTCAGTGGTCAACGAGGAAGACCCAAATCATTTGTTAGAATATGTTTTGTCATCATTGTTTTTCCTGCAGTGTATAAAGTATAATGATAGATACATTTCATGTTAAAAGATTAGTTTCCTTGTTATGCAGTTATTAGAGCTATGATTTAGGGTGATTAAATGACTTTTCCAATGCCATTCAGATAGTGAGGGACAGAAATAAGATGCAAAGAAATTTAGTTTGATTGGAAGGAAAAGAATGTCTTCATGTTACTTTGAGTTAGCTTTTTTATATGTTATCATTTATATAAACATGTACCTGCACTTTTACCTTCTCTGGCACATAAAAACTAATGTTCATTGAATTAATAAATGAATTTGTGATTATTTACTACTCTAATTTTGTTTCTTTTAGGAAATAACAAAATGACTTTCTTCTGTGCACATAGTAGAGAAATAATGTCTAAAAATATATTAAGACAAAAACTCCTGCCTGAAGATTTAGAATAGCATTTATGCTCAATTTAATTTGCTCACTGAAGCTGGGAATTGGGAGAGTTAGCCTACAATTTCTTTTGCAGCAATTCTATTTGCCTAATCATAATATAATTCTGCTTGGAAACAAACATAGCAACCATAATTAAGCTTTACTTCTAACTTCTAATTGACTGTAAACCAATAACAGCATGCTTTCACAGAGCAAATCCCATAGAGCACACATAGCATTCCAGAGCATTCCATTCCCTTTGCCACTGAGTCACCTGTGGCTCCCTCCTTACTCCTCCTGTGAAGCCAATTTTATTCTCATGTGCCTTGCTTGTGGTTTCTCTTTTAGACTGACCTTTTCCCAAATCATATTCCTAAGACACTGCATGAATTCTGTTATTTCCTTTCCCACCTGGCTTGCCAGCCTTGAAATTATTAAGGGTATTCTGTTCCTTTTTTCTTGCCCATGCAGGTGGTCAAGGATTAAAAACAAATTGCCACGGATTTAGCCATATGGGGGATAATTGAAATGTGTCCATACACACTTACTCAAAGCCTATCTGTAGTTGGTTGAACAAACAATAAGAATCATCAGAACACTGAGTGGCAGTTCAAGAATGCTATATTTAGTGCTGGAAACACTGGATTCTACTCCATACTCAGAAATACATTATTTCTACTATATTAGACAAGTATCTTAAACTCAGTGAGCCTTGGTTCACTTACACAAAAATGAGTAAGTGAAGTATGGTAGACTTCACATCCCTCTGAGGATTTTTGGCACTAGTGGCAATGGAAACACTAAGAATGGTGTTTGTGTGTGTGTGTCTGGTGTGTGTACTAATAAAGAGTTATTTCCTTAATAGTTGTTTATTTCCTCCCCTAAACATCACTTAAGGCAACACTTGTAGCGACTACAGTTTTAAGTAATTCACATGTTTTTACATAATTAAAGCTATAATATAAAAGAAAGCAAACAAAACAAAATCTAAAATAAAGGTAAGAAGTGCCCTTGTGTTTTCAATAATCCCGGAGGATGCAAAACAGTAGTCAAATGCTATCAATCATGTATGTTTTAGGAACATTGAGAAAGTTAATATAGCAAAGATCCTGAGGCACTTTAAACGCTCAGTAAAATGTCCTTGGGATTCTGGAAACACTGTATTTATTTTCATCAAACTGCCTTCATTATTTTTGAAGACTTGTAAGCCTGGAAAATTTTAATTTCCTTCTCCATAAAGTTATTAAAATCAGTAAAACCACACAGTTCTCAAATAACAAGTTACTTCAAATTCAAGGATCAATTTTCTCTTCTTTCAAGCATGAAAGTTCTGTTTAAATTTGTTTGGTTAATGGATTTTTTTTCAATGCCAAAATCATTTCCTCATCTTCATAAAGCATTATGTCACAGTGGCTACCCAGCATGATAACTAATTAAAAATTATCAAGGGAGCCTGTGAAACATCTTTATGGATAAATAATAAATCTATAACCCGAATTTTAAACTCAGTAGGCAGGTATAGGGCATATGATATAATTTGCTGACTGGAGAAGATGCATCATCTTATTATTGAAACAGAGAACAGTCAATAGCGTGAAGGCCTGTATGTGCTACAGGAAGGCAGGGCACTGAAGCCACTGGCCATTCAGCATTTGGAGCAATGTTGGCCGTGGTCATCTATTCATTTCAGATGTAATGTTTTCCCTCTGAATTAGTGAAAAATTGCTTTATTCCTTCACTTTACATTGAAGGCAGAAACTTAACGTCTCCGAAATTTTAATTTACTTAAAAATATGTGGTGGATGATGAATTAACACCCATTATGTTTGTTGTATGAGTATATTAAATTTCAGGATGACCACTCGAGTCTATCTGTCCAGTTATTGAATCAAGTGAACTGCGTGATGCATCTAATTGTTTGGGAAATTATACTTTAGATGGATTACTTTAAGATTGGTTTGAAAGCTTGCTTAATCACTTATTCATTACAATTGTGGTTAAGTGTGAGCAGGTGGACTGGGATTAAAGTACTTTGGGTTAAAGAGCCCGACTTTGCCACTGAAGCACTATGACATCGTAAATATTCTAAATGATCTCAGAGGGCCCCCGTCTCCTCACCTGCAAAAGCTCCCCCCCCCGCTCTCCTCTCCGTTTGAAGAACACCTCCACATCCAAAATGTAATCAAGTGAATTTATTCCAGAGTTCATAAAACTTTAAATACCTTTGTGGTGTCTATTCTCATACTCATTTTATTCCTCAAAGCTGTTTAAAATAAGATGCCATAACCAATGAATGAAAATTCACACATAGCATAAATATGTAAGCATAAAGAATTTAGTGACTTTTTGGTGTTTTAATATATGTAGTCAATTTTTCCCTACTATTTGGATGCTTCAAAAAGCAATTGTCAATAAAAGCTATTAATTTCAAATTTACTCATCAGTGAAAACAAACAAACAAGCCCACCCATAATTGTGCCTTGTCAAACAAGTGACTGAAAGTATTTTAAAATTAGTTGCTGAACAAGAATAGAACATTGATTTTTCTTTATGCACATTTAAACAAATGTGTTGTATGCATAATTAGCTGTGAAGAGGTAAAAATATTTTAGAATATTTAATACTGGTAGCTTCTATCTTATGAAAATGTGAAGTTTCTGAATATGCCTGTCATTTTAACAAGAACGACTTTTCATTTTTTTCCATTTTGCCTGCATAAAGATTTAGGAAATGTTCAAGTAAATGATATAATAAAGCAAATAATGCAATAGCTGTGTAGATGCCCTCTATGATGAATATATTGCTGACATCACAGTCTATATAACAGTGAGTGGATTTTATATGGTTTTAAAGCAGTTGATGTACATTATCAACAAGCATATTGACATATGAAATTGAAATTTAGAACAATGTTATTTACATTCACTTTACTAGATACTAATCAAATGAAGCATACAAATTCTCAATTCTAAAAATTATAAATTTCTGACAAAAGAAATTAAAAGAAGGATGTTAACAAAATGTCAGAATAGGAAGTCACCTATATGTAGCTCCCACAGGACCAATTCTGTGTCCATTTACAGGCAAGTCTCATTGTTGGAATTAAAATAAGAAGTTATGAAATTCCAGTGAAGCTCAAGACCTGAGGGTATTTTTTTGAGGATGCAGATGAACCCGGAGTTAGTAGATTATTTCCTGCCAGTTCAAATCCAGAACTAGTCTGCTTCCCAAAGTGCTGGGCTATCTCCTTGCCTAGCTCTAAACTCCCAAATAAAAGCATTTGTTAAGAGATGCAGGAGGAATGGCACATAATAATGCTTGGTAAACACTTGCCAGTCTGTCAACAGGAGTCTCAACAATTGACCCGACAGGAACTTTATAAACTTAACTCCCACCCCTTCCCCCATAATCTCAGTTTACATATGGCACAAGAACTAAGATGTGGACTTGAGGATCTGAACCCCTGAACCAGCCTCATTGGCCTTTGTCCTAGAGCAAGATCATGAAAGTGTCCTGTATTTTCTCCAGCTCCTGTGCTGAAAGCTTGTGAGTTTTATCCTATATGCATAAAACAAAACCAAACTCTGCCAAGAGAAATGATCATCTGAGCCTCTGTAACAAGCTGGGCATGGCGGTGCATGCCTTTAATCCCAATGCTCAGGAAAGAGAGGCAGGTGGAACTCTGTGAGTTTGAGGCCAGCCTGCTCTACATAGAGTTCCAGGTCAGCCAGAACAACATAGTGAGAGAACCTGTATCAAAACAAAGTAGCAAACAAACAAACAACAACAAAAACCCTGCCTCTGCATCCATGAGCCTCTGTAACAAGCTCTCCAGCTTTCCTCAGAACCACAGTAGATGCCAAATGGTCCCGAGTCTTAACTTCAGTATCGCTAGGGTGTAGCCAGGGAGTGATATTGATGAACATTTCAAAGATGTGTCATGTCAGTCTTTGCTCGCTGGACAGCTTTGCTGGCCTGTATCCGACAGTAGACTCCTATTTCTTTCCATTTCTAGGAGAAACAAAAATGACGGAAGTTAAAGAACACCGAACCAACACATATCTCTACAAATATGTAACTCCTCAAGACAGAAAGCCTATAGAGATAAAGAAACTATGGAACAGCCGATAAATCTTTAACGAAATGTAAATAGCAAATATTTACCTATTAAGTATTAAATAGAAACGTATGAAAATCTCTTCTCAAAAGATTGACTGGATGAAAAACAAGATCAAACAATAAGCTCCCTAGAAGTCACTTGATTCACCTTTAAATATACAGAGTTAGAATGAAAAAATGTTATCCAAGGAAAATAGTAATCAAAAGAGAACTGTGAGATTGTGAGGAGGTAGGGAGAAGAGAAGGAGGGGGGATAATGATGATGATGATAACGATAATAAATTTTTTTAAAGTAGGAGATTTTTAGGGCTGAAGAGATGGCTCAGTGTTTAAGAACACTTGGTGCTCTTACAGAGGACGTGGGTTCAGTTACTAGCATCTAAGTGGAGTTGACAGTCATTAGTAACTCCAGTTCCAGGAAACTGAACACACCTTTCTGACCTCTAGACACACGTGTGGTGTACATGCACAGGTACAGCCAAAACACTCATAAATAAATAAGTCATTAAAAATTTAAAAATAAAAAAGAAGAGACTCAGATAGGAAAAGAAGAAATGAAGAGTTGTGCTTTCTTTCTTTCTTTCTTTTTTTTTTCTTTTTGGGTTTGGGATATCTCATTAAGGATAGTGTTTTCTTTTCTTTTTTTTTTGTTTGTTTGTTTGTTTTTTTATTTTTCTCTGCTCCCCTCCCTGCCACTCCCCTCCCTCTCTCAACCCTCCCCCAAGGTCCCCATGCTCCCAATTTATTCAGGAGATCTTGTCTTTTTATACTTTCTACTTCCCACGTAGATTATATCTATGTAGGTCTCTCTTAGTGTCCGTATTGTTGTCTAAATTCTCTGGGATTGTGGTTTTTAAGATGGTTTTCTTTGCCTTATGTTTAAAAACCACCTATGAGTGAGTACATGTGATAATTGTCTTTCTGTGTCTGGGTTACTTCACTCAAAATAATGCTTTCTAGTTCCATCCATTTTCCTGCAAAATTTAGGCTGTCGTTATTTTTTTCTGCTATGTAGTACTCCATCGTGTAAATGTACCATATATTTTTATCCATTCTTCGATCAAGGGGCATTTAGGTTGTTTCCAGTTTCTGGCTATGACAAATAAAGCTGCTATGAACATAGTTGAGCACATGTCCTTGTGGCACGATTGAGCATCTTTTGGGTATATACCCAAAAGTGGTATTACTGGGTCTTGAGGAAGGTTGTTTCCTAATTTTCTGAGAAATCGCCACACTGACAT
>PVIU01033922.1:0-11872 GCA_004026605.1 Ondatra zibethicus
CAATCACCTCTTCCACCTGTTCTCAATGAGGTGTAGTGACCACATCATTTGTCCCTATGAGATGTTGGTATTGATGAACATATATAAGTATAGCTGTCCTCCAGGAAATTTTGTTTAGTTGTATTGGAGACACTGGCTTTATATCAAGAATTTCATAATTTCTTTTTTACTATTTTAATGTTTTTCCTTTTTGAGATACATAATTACATAATTTCCCCTTTCCCTTTCTTTCCTCCAAGTAGTTCCATGTACTTACTGCCCTTCCCTCTTCCAAATTCAAGACTTCCTTTCCTTTTTCTTTCTTTAATTGTGTGTGTGTGTGTGTGTGTGTGTGTGTGTGTTTCTAAACACTATACAGTCTGCTCAGTTTGTTTATGTGACTTGCATGCACATGTTTTCGGGTCTGGCCCTTTGGCATTGGACTAACTCCATGTGTGTAAGACTTCATGGGCATAGCTTCTGACACTTCTAGGAAACACAGTCTCATGGAAAACTCTGTTCCCCTGGCTTCCAATCTTTCCACCCCTTCCTCTACAATGATCTCTGAGCCTTAGGTATGGGAATTGGCTTATAGATGTGTCATTTGGGACTGTACTTCACAATTATGTATTTTGATTGGTTCTGATTTCCTGAAATGGTCTCTGTGGCAAGGCAAAGTTTTCTTAAAGAGATGAGGACTGTGCTCATCTGTAGGAATAATGACAAATATTCAGCATGTAGTTACAGACTATGCTGGTTTAGGTGTCAACCATCATTTAGGTTCTCCTTTAATACCCATGACTTACCTAGTTCTGCAATAATTAACTAGGTTTCTAGTACCAGGTGTGATTTTCCCGTTTATTGAGCAAGTGGATAAATTCAAGGTAGCCTCAAAGAAAATAAATTATATAGGAATAAACCTAACCTAGTAGGCTAAGGACCTTTATAGCAAAAAGACTTTAACTCTCTGAAGAAATAGAAAAGGATATTAAGAAATGAAAAGACACCCCTTGTTTATGAATTGGTAGAAATAGTGTTGTGAAGATGATTATTTTATCAAAAGCTATTTATAGATTCAATCTAATCCCATTCAAAAATTCCTGTTCGACTCTCCAGTGTGGTCTTCACACATGATGACCATTGACAACAGAGAGACCAACTCCATGATCTACTTTATAGCACTCAGCATACTTGTTGGTTTGGGAACCTTCTATCTATCTGCTTTTACCCACTCAAAACAAAAAACCAACATTGGCAATACCCTTAGATGCTATTGCTTCTTCATTTATGGCAGGCAATCCGTACCCTGACACAAGTGTGACATAAAATTGTTACACTCAATAGTTTAACAATGATCTTCTAATAGTTACTGTTAGCTCGGGGATGTCATACAGCTACTTACACACATATTTTAAAACTATATGCCCTGGATATACAACTCTAATAATGAGACTTTTCTTTTTAAAAAGTAGGCCTATTTAACACTACAACCTTGTTTCATTATTAAAAGTCCTGTAATCACAGCGTGACTTTCTTTACAGAGCTCTAGATGTGATTATTGAATCTCTGGACACACTCAGATCAATGCCTTCTTATCCACCCTTACCTCCCCCCAAGGCCATCTATTGTCCTCAACTCTTTTTCAAATGCTTCTATGCAATCTTGATTTTCAATTTTCATCCATCTCTTTGGAAACAACCCTTCCTAACTAAAGCAAACTAATTTGCAAGTAGTTTTTCACTTTTGTGGTACTAGAGATCAGTACCCAGTGCCTCACACAGGTGCACTCCTACTCACCCAAAGTCTCCTTTAACTTTTTATTGTGTGATAGATTCTCACTAAGTTGCTTAGTGAGAACTCACTCTGTGTCTTAAGAAGACTTTGAGCCAGGCAGTGGCTATGCATGACTTTAATTCTATTACTCAGGAGGCAGAGACACGCAGATCTTTGTGTGTTTGAGGCCAGCCTTGTCTACAAGAGCCAGGACTGTTACACAGAGAAACCGTGTCTTGAAAAACAAGCAAACAAACAAAAAACAACAAAATTAAACAAAAAAAAATAAAGAGAAGGTTTTGAACTTGGGATCTTCTGTCCTGGCTTCAGTCTCTGAAGTTGCCCGGATATAAAGCTCTCAACACCATGCATGGCTGTTTTATTTATTTTAATCTCCAACATTACTACCAAAACTCACCCCAGACTATAATATTTTGTCCAAGATTCTCACTGAAATCCTCTTAGGTTTTAGTAAAGCAATAGTACTCGTCTCAATAACATACACGTTCAAACTCAAATCCTCAACATCCTTATTTGCATTTTCTAACCTTTAAGTTACTGCCAACACTTTTTACTGCTTAGCACCATGTCCAAATCATTTAACCAGCCAAAACATGCTGCTACTGCTTCTATTAGAATTAATTTGCCTAGATGTTCCTTCTGAAACAATTTTCATTTCTGAGTCATTGCTGACAATTTATCTCCAGAGAGACCTCCTGGAATGATATTGCTTCTTCTTCCTCATTCCATCATTGCTAATTCTGCTTCTCATCTCTAAAAGTGACCCCAATAACGTGAAAGATACTATCAAAGTCCAACTGATCCTAACCAGTCCACGTTCCCTGGTGTTTATACTAGCTATTCAAGATATTTTCACTAAGGTAACTCCTTCAACTGCCTATTAATCCATATAGGTTGAAGACTATGTTTTGAATGACATATCTTTCTAGAAAACTGAACTATTAGAACTAGCTTATTATTCACTGATGTCTACATCATTTCTCCCCCCCCCCATGTTATTGTGAGTACAAAAGGCCCTCTGAGTTGTAACAGTAGCCACTAACTCACTAATAGTCATCCCGTATATGATTTCATGTATCAGCACTAATCTGATAGAGTGGTCTCTGGTGGGCATCAGATGACAAAACACCTCACCTGCTTTTCTCACCATATACTTTATCTTTGTTATTCAGCCCTAGTTATTATGGTCTCCTGTCTCTCTATGAAATAGAATGCAGTAATCAACTCAGAGACTCATCTGATTAGGGCAAGATTCCGTTTCATTTTGGTATACAATTAAAGCCATCTGGGACGTTCTCTAGTTTTACTTCCACTACCCAACTGCTATTCTCCCTGACTTTTTATGACCCAGAGATAATTACATCCCAGAAAACCTACTTAACATCCCATCTCAATCAAATCAGATTGAAACTTTGTTTGCCTATACAAACTTAGGACATGTGCCTAATGAAGTAGGTGTTTTGGCACCACATTTTTAATCCTAACCATAGCTGTTTTCCCAAGGATTCATTTAGCTAGATAATGAAGCAGAATATCCTAAACTCTCAGCTAGATTACTTTAAACTCAGCTAGCTTATTTTAAATCCTAGTAGCTGCCCTGTATGCTCACATGATGTAAATTCCAACAGTAGATCTTTTATTAATATTTGATAACTATTATCCATCCTGTATCATCTTATTCTAATGCTAATGCAGTTTATAAGCTTAATGGAGGAGCTTCCTAAGAGAGGAACTCTTGGAGCATCTTAAACTGCCTTGGCTTTGTAAACCCCAAAATGGAGACAGTTCTCTCCAGAGCACTCAATAATGACGTCTTTTGTTCCATCAGTACCCAACACTAAAATTTTATTTAAAATAGTCCCTACTCTTTTAAACATGGAGAAATGAACCTTTTTTAAAGTACTAGGTAAGTATTATGAAAGCAGACATAAACTATAAAGTCTGGCATATTGTCCCTCGTGTGCCTTCCCCATTTATAATGTATGAAGAGTGTGTAGGTTTGATTGAACATGGCATATAAATTTTTAATTGTGCATTCAATATAATCCTGATGTATAAAGACATATATTAAATTATCTGAAGTACATAACACATTGATTGTTTGCCCACTCAAATAAATTAATCATACAAATATTATCCAGAACATTCAATC
The DNA here is from genome assembly GCA_004026605.1 of Ondatra zibethicus. Taxonomy (NCBI): domain Eukaryota; kingdom Metazoa; phylum Chordata; class Mammalia; order Rodentia; family Cricetidae; genus Ondatra; species Ondatra zibethicus. The sequence goes on from PVIU01033922.1 coordinate 3,926, forward strand.
TTTTCTCCAACATATGATATATAGTAATTAATCATACACAGTATTTTAACTTGAGCAGTCCTCTGAAGCATTCTGATAACAACAAATAGAGTTTCTTTATTAGCAAGCGTTGAGGAATTGGCAACCTTTTATGACATCTTCTGACCCTGGATTAATATAATTTAGGATTTCTATATTAAAACTGTTTGTTCTTTCAGGGCAAGAATTTAAGATTGCTCACTTCTTTCTGATACGATGTATTGATAGACCGACCAGTCTGCCTGTGATCACACTTACGTCTGACGCTATTCACATGGTAGGTTGCTTTAAGGGATTCTGAAATCCAGCACGGCCAAGAGGCCATCCTGCAATTGTTTACCATGTAGCTGAGCCAGCCAGCATCTTCAAAGACACACAATGCAAGAACTCTATGATTTCCCCAACGCACTCCGGAGACACCTTTTCAGTATGGAGTTTTATGGGCATTATTCAGGTCATGGGATAGGGGCTGTTGGAGAAATCATGAGCTATTGCAGAGAAAAAAACGGAAATTTTACAAGTTCCTAAAAAGATTCTTGACCCTCTGATCACACGTCCTATAATGCCTCTGGGCCAGCTTTCTTCCCGTGTCTGTTGGTCGCCCTTGCTTATATCTTGTTATTGTTCTTGTGTCTTCTAGACTCTTCGCCCACTTTCCCACCATGGTACCCATCCATTTTTCTTTTCTGTGTGTTCTCCTTTAGACCAGCTCATTGAAGGTTTCTCTTGTAACCGAAGAGTCACTAAGATATTTTCCTAAACAAAAGCCAATTCTTTTTTTCTTTTTTCTTGTTTATTTTGAGCTATGTATTTTTCTCTGCTCCTCTCCCTTTCACCCTTTCTCCCTCTGCCCTCTCCCATGATCCCCATGCTCCCAGTTTACTCAGGAGATCTTGTCTTTTTCTACCTCCCATGTAGATTAGAGCCATGTATGTCTCTTTTAGGGTCATCTTTGTTGTCTAGATTCTCTCAAAAACCAATTTTTTAAACATGAGCTATACAATTCCATACTATTCTGAAATTCTCCATATCCATTCTTATAGAACCTATTTTTTCATATCTGGATACAATAGAAAAGATGTGAAACTGAGTAAAAATATTAAGATTGCATATGACTTAAATCTCTATTATCTCTGACATTGGTTCCTAACCAGTAAAAAATTTGATCAACAGTAATGCTTTTAAACCACTCAAACTTAATGGAAGTATAAACCATTTGGATATGTTATCAGGTTTACTTGACAGAAATAAGCTTTTCAAACAATTGATAACAAATTGAATTGCAAATACTTAATAACGCATTCCCACTTTGAATAATCATGTGTTATTACCTTAAATCGTCTGTAAAATCATACAAAAGGAGGTAATCAAGAGTGAAATCCATGGTACATCTTTCTGCTATCTGTTAAAATAATTCTCTTAAATGTGCAACCATTGCTCATGTGTAGCATTCATTTCATACATTTCATCTTCAATATCCTTCACTCAGGAATTTTCTCCTCTCCACAAGCACTTTGGGAAGCAGATGATAACTGTGCTCTTCTAACACAGGTGAGACTACGAGGCAGAGGCACTGTCTAGCATCATATGGAGAATTGGGAAAACTATACAAGCAGGAATTCCCAGTGTTATCTGGGAGACAGAGGTGGGAAGGGAAAGGGAGAGATTTTCTTTCTAAATAAAAGATAGTCAGGAGAGAAGAGATTTTCACAGAGCCAGTGACAACTTTATAGATTCATAGTAGGATATCTGTGAAGATAAACACTAAAAATGCTGGGTTCAATTGTCTTTTTCTTCTTTCCTTCCTTCCTTCCTTCCTTCCTTCCTTCCTTCCTTCCTTCCTTCCTTCCTCTCTCATTCTCCTCCATCCCTCCTTCCTTCCTTTTTTCCTTCCTTCCTTTCTACACTCTTTTTTTTCTTAGGACCATGTGAATTTTCCGGTTGGCCTTGAACTTTCTGCATTGCTGACAATGACTTTAAAGTCCTTCTGATGCTCCGACCTCTGTCTCCTAAGAGCTGGGATTACAGTGTGGACCACCTTACTCAGTTTACACAGTGCTGGAGATCCAACCCCCTTGTGTGTGCTAGGCAAGCAATCTCCCAACTAAGGTAAAATCGCTGCCTCCTCTTCAAGTCTTAAACTTGGAAAAGCACAGTAGGAAATTTCTCATGCATCATTGTGAGCTCATCAAAGAGGAAAGCCATAATCAGATTCTGAAATTCAGCTTTACATGACCACAGTCATCTTGAATTGTAATCATCATGATGACTTCTGAATAGCTCCAGTCAGTTTCTTTTGCATAGTGTTCCTAGGGAGTATAAATTAACAAGCTTATTATGGTAAAATATCGAGCTTTATGAACTGGAGGTCAGTTCTGTCCACACCAGGTAGGTACCAAAAATCTTCTGTATTAGCCAGGTATAGTATGGCATGCATGGAGTCACCTTCATCCTGAACATTTGTAAGGAACCTATTTCTAATCCAAATTCCTAGTATACACTTGATTTTGCTACTTTCCAGGACTATCTTCTATCAGTAATCCCCAAATATAATGGTTAGCAAAACCTGGACTTGTCCATTTCTTTGGTTTCATGGCATCTTGGAGCCAGTTCTTACATATGGGGACCAGATCATCCAAAACAGTAGGTGATCACTCTCTGGTAGTTTGCTTTGTGTCACTTTACTCCCCTCTTCACTTGAACTTCAGTCATTCACCAACCACCAAAGTTGACTTTGCATTATCTAAGTGATCTGATGGGAAGAAGACTCACACCCTCTTTGCTCAGATATCTCACAACTGAGGATTTCTTGGAATGTTTGTAATGGTTTGCACATTTAATCAAGACTGCCTTCTCAACGAGCTCCATAACTTTACAGAGTCAGAGCAGTGAATTTATCACAGCCTACAATAACATGACCTCTCTGACCTTGCCTATTCCAGTGTAGTCTTAAGGTTTCTGCATCCTTCTGCATAAAAATAGAGTCCATCCCTCCTCTGATGTGATGTGAATGTGAAGGCTCCCATGGGCTCACCTATCTGAATGCTTGGTCCCTAGCTTGTGGTGCCAGTTGAGAAGGCTGTGGGACGTTTAGGAGATGGACTCTCACTGGAGGAAGTGGCTTATCAAGATCAGGCCTTGAAGCTTTACAGCCTGGCTCTGTTTCCTGTTCTTTCTTGGCTTCCTGTGTATCTATGCAATGTCACCAACAGTCCCCTTTTCCTGCTACCATGCCTCCCTTGCCTGTGACCATGTCTTCTCTGCCATGCATGATGTACTATATTCCTCTGGAACCATGAGACCCAGACATATACTGACCTTCCTTAAGTTACTTTTGTTAGGTTGTAACAAAGACGCCTGCCTAGCCCCCTAGGATCTATGCAATTGTTTCTCTGCTAGTTGTCCAGAAACTGTCTGGTTTTGTGGTACTCCCAACTCTCAAATTGATCTTGCATTTAAAAAAAATTCTTGTTCCTTGATACAAGTGCTGACAATGTCATTCTTAATTATGTATTTGGATATCTGAATGTAAGGGTATAGACTTCTATTGTATACATGCATGTAGATATAATAGTATTTACATCCTGTTCTAAGCATTATCATCTTGGAAAGTATGAAGGAAAACCTAGATCTTATACATATTTCCCTCTTCAACCTATCATTTTGTGTCCTGGAAGTAGAAAATATAGTCAGTATTTTTCATCATGAGATTCTATAAATTTTGCTATGAGATCAATTAGTCAGTCTTCACTTATTCATTGGAGGTGTTGACTAAATTACTATTTATTCTTCATGGTGAAACTGCAAAGTTCCTCAGATATTCCTTTAATGTCTGCTTTTCCTTTTAGGGTGCCATCAGGAGATACAACACAATGAGCATTTAGCCACCAGAGACGCTTCTACCTTTCTTCCCTGATCTAGCACCTGTTTATAAAACACTAATTTTCTTAAAAATATGCTTTTGTCCAGAGTACTCATGGAGGCAAATTTTATGTATGCTTACATATCAAAGGGTTCTTAGTTGAAACAACTTGGAAGAGATTCAAGACACATTAATAAAGAGTTCATCCTAATGTTTGCCTCTAAATGTAAGGTTGTGTTCTATCAAATATGCTGGCATGAATAGATGATGTCCTGAAAATGTGAATTTAATGTGATTAAAATAGGACTATCAATTAATTACCACAGCGTTCTAACTACACAACACATGGTACGTGGGCAAATGAGCAGCACAGACACTTGTACACATCAAGCATGTGATAGCAATAGATGCTTGTTCTTCCCCCGAGTCTCTAGGGATGCCTTAGCTGAAAACCACTCCAAGTAACATAACGTGTCCTGCCCTTTCCTTGAAATGGCTGCTATTACAGAACCATTAGTGCCATGGGTACTTATCTTCTACTTTCAAAGACAGCTCAGGAGATGTGTGCCAAGAGTTGAATGAGTGCAATTCGACTAAGCATCATCTTCCAGCGTGTTTGAGTCTGTCGGGTGCAATGTGACAGATTGAATATGCACCACAGTGGAAGTGTTTCTTGGTCAATAATGCCTACTGAAGCAGTGCCAGATTTGATATGGAGTTATCTTCCAGGGTTCCCACACTGGGAAAGAGAAGGAAATTTCAGTGATACTAATCAGCAGTAGGCAAAGTTATCACTCATTAATCTCAAGACTTGTCTCCTATTTTCTCCCCACTGGCACTTTAATCATATAATAGACACGTATGTTACCTGATGATGAGTTAAGGTAGCTGGTGCCCAGTGTAATGTTCCCCAAGGAACATAAAGGTGAAAATATGGTTTCTATTGGGTCATGCAATGAATGACCACGAATCTGTTCTATAATTCATAGGTTACAAGCAAAATAAAATTTCAAGGATAACCACATCCCTCCTATTTTACTTTACAATGAAAAGATAGGGGTGACAGTCTTTTAATAAATAATTTTAATTGAGTTTAGTAGTACTGCCTATTTATACTTTTTAAAGATACCCACTTTATAAACCAAAATGAAATAGGTGTAATAACAAATTTAACATCAGATACTTATTTCTGCCTCTGCAAAGCATAAGAAAGCTTCTATCTCTCTGTAATAGTACTGGCTCTGGGTTTTGAGTTCCTTGGAGGTTTAGAGGAGCTTGGACTGGGCCATGATGAAGTTTGCTGAAAAGCCACAGAGAAGAGATGATGGTGAGGTGACCAGCTAAGGCATTGGACTGGGGCAGCGTTTGTACCACAGTTTCAACACCACTCTCTAAGAATGAGCAAGAATGAGTCTGTGCACACCAGAGTGTAGTTCAGAAATGTTATGATGGGCGTGCTTTGTGTTAACTTTTATAACTTAGGAGATTTAGTTATGTAGGCATAAAGTTGATATAAGCACACCAAAGAACTTCTTGGTGTATTCTGCACTCCCCCACCACCAAATAAGTTAAATAAAAAAAGAAAGTTCCCTTAGAAGAAAGGTTCATTGCAGTTGACAAATCTTTTAAAATACTTTTTCTATACCTGTAGTCATAGATCTTCTTTCCTTTTATTAGACCATGTAAACTACTCTGAAATATATGTGTTTCTAATATTAACAGTGTTTTATTTCTGGAATGAACTTAAATTTATCTAAATACTTTCTATATTTTGTATAAGGTCTAGAGTTTGTTTCACTCATACAATTATAATATTAGCCTATAGCTTTCCTTTCTTATATTTCCCTCCATGGATTTTATTTATTCACTTTTGTGTATGTGCATAGCACATGTAAGTATTCATGTTTGTGTACATGTTTTCAGATGCACATGAATGTGTGTGTGGAGGTCAGAGACCAAAGTTAAGTGTTGGTGGGGGAAGTCCTTCTGTATATGTGTTGCTTTTATTGGTTAATGAATTAAAAAAAAACTGCCTTGGGCCTACAGTAGGGCAGAACAGAGCTGGGCAGGGAAAACTAAACTGAATGCTGAGAGAAAGAAGGTTGAGTCAGGAGAAGCTGTATAGTCCTGCCAGAGACAGATGCTCTTTGGAACTTGGCTGGTAAGCCACAGCCACATGGTGATACACAGATTAATAGAAATGGGTTAAATTAAGATGTAAGAGAAAGCCAATAGGAAACTATAGATAATAGGCCAAGCAGTAATATAATGAATACAGTTTCTGTGTGGTTATTTTGTCTCTGAGTGACCAGAAATGAACAAGCAGCCTTCTACTACAAATTGGCATGCCAACATGGTTGGCTAAATCCATATAATTCCTGAGAAAGTTTGGAAAGGAATTCTAAACACAAAATGAAAGAGTTAAGCATGGTTTAATGCCATGGCTCCTTTAAGAGAGGTTTTTCTGATTCAGCAGTAGCAGGAAAAAACCACACAGTTTCAAAACGGCAGCTTCCTGGGCGATGCTGACAGCACGAACTCTGGCTCTTTCAGGAGGCCAAGCACTTGAATGGGGTTTGTGGGCAGCTTGCTGCAAGTTACTTGGTGGCAGCATGGGCCAACTGGTTATCAGAGTTGAGGTGGCGAGGACGACTCCCACCTGGCAGTCTTAGAGGCAGTGAATAAACCTCTGCCATGTTGCACTGTGCAGAGCCAAAAGGCAAAGCAGCCTTAGTCCTAGTAATGTTGCTTTACATTTTAAGAAGTGGTCCTGGTCAGAAAATAATACACAATAAAGATACACAATAAAGACAGATCCAGATTTTTTTTTTTAAAAAAAAGACCTCTAAATAGGTCACAGTGTTACATAAATATATGTAGGCTTGGGAGAGAGAAGGAAAAGAATATACTTATTAAAAAAGTAAATGTTTTTTTAAAAAGTAAATCAAGGTCTTTAAAGAGATAGTAAACTTGATAAAAAAGTAATAGAGAAAGAAAAATAAGCCATGTAAAGATGGAATATACACAGAGAGTCTGAATTATGTATATTATTGTGTTTTCTTTAAATTTTTTTGACTGTGAAGGAGCTAAGTACAGAGAGACATTTCATTGAATGGGCTGCCAAGCTAAACTACACATATATTTTAAAGGTATCATGACTTCAGAATTTGGGTCTAAGGATTTGTTGCTTTGGAAAAGAGGTTCTTCTTTTGTTTCCACAGAGAATGAGAAACTGTGGAATCCTTCCAAACTAATGTAGTTGGATAGAACAAGAACCCCCAAAAGGTCACTGTGAATACCCCCAAAATATTACTTCACCCAACAAAAAGCAGGAAGCAGTTTGGAGAGAACTATGCCTAAATTTCCTAAATGATTGTTTATAAAAGTTTGTTTACATTTAAAGGGGAATATGCTATAGAGATTTGCATTGGTATGGATCCTGGTATTGATATATGGGTTACTAGATAATCATCTATAATAGTCAAACTTGTAGTCATGTTAGTTAAGTTTTCTAGATATGTAGAGATGTTTCTGTTAGATAAATATTCTTCAAATCTCTTAGAGACTTTCAGAATATGACATTAAAATATTTTTAAAACAGACGCCATGCTTCTCCAGCACAAGATGGACACTGGTTAGACTCATGCCGAGTAATCCCTGAGTTCGGGACTCTCACCAACCCAGCATCTGAGGGACTCTGAGGACAGAGGAAAACCAAGCTGTACCCTTAGGTGTTTTCATCCTCCCAGAGAAACGGCAGCTTCCTAAGGAAGTAGGAAACAGGGAGTTGGAATGACAAGCAGCATGGACTCTCTGGTCAGAAAGATGGAGGCTCAAATTCTAACTCTCCTACTAACTGCAGACCTGGGGTGACAGAGCTGAATGAACCTCTATCTAATGAAGATCGAAATCTCCTCTCTGTGGCCTACAAGAATGTAGTTGGTGCCAGGCGATCTTCTTGGAGGGTCATTAGTAGTATTGAGCAGAAAACCATGGCAGATGGAAATGAAAAGAAGTTGGAGAAAGTTAAAGCTTACCGGGAGAAGATTGAGAAGGAGCTGGAGACA
>PVIU01033923.1:0-11884 GCA_004026605.1 Ondatra zibethicus
TCCCCATCTCCCTCCCCCTCCAGTCCTAAGAGAGGGCAGGGTACCCTGCCCTGTGGGAAGTCCAAGCCCCCCCCCCAATCCAGGCCTAGAAAGGTGTGCATCCAAACTGGACTGGGATCCCAAAAAGCCAGTACTTGCAGTAGAAACAAATCCCAGGGCCATTATCATTGGCTTCTCAGTCAGCCCCCATTGGCAGCCACATTCAGAGAGTCCCGTTTGATCACATGCTCACTCAGTCCCAGTCCAGCTGGCTTTGGTGAGCTCCCATTAGCTTAGGCACACTGTCTCAGTGGGTGGACCAACCCCTCGCGGTCCTGACTTCCTTGTTCATCTTCTCCCTCCTTCTGCTCTTCAACTGGACCTTGGGAGCTCATTCCAGTACTCCGATATGGGTCTCTGTCTCTATCTCCTTCCATCGCCGGACGAAGGTTCTATGGTGATATTCAAGATATTCATCAGTGTGACTATGGAACAAGACCAGTTCAGGCACCCTCTCCTCTACTGCCCAAGGACCTAGCTGGGGACATCCCGTGGACACCTGGGAACCCCTCTAAAGCCAAGTCTATTGCCAACCTTAAAATGGCTCCCTTAATGTAGATAAGACTTGTTCAGTTTCCATTAATTTGTAGGCTTTCTGTTGTTTGTTTAACTTTAATCCTTGGTGATCTCATAATATACAGGGGATTATTCCATTTTTGTATCTGTTAAGATTTGCTATGTGACCAAGTATGTGATTAATTTTAGAGAAGGTTTCATGAGGTGTTGAGAAGAAGGTATATTCTTTTGTGTTTGGGTGAAATGTTCTATAGATGTCTATTAAGTCCAGTTGAGTCATAACACCTATTATTTCCCCTATATCTCTGTTAATTTTCTGTCTGACAGACCTGTCCATTGGTGAGAATGGAGTGCTGAAATCTCCCACTGCTAGTGTATGGGGTTTGATGTGTGATTCAGGCTTTAATAATCTTTCTTTCTTTCTTTCTTTCTTTCTTTCTTTCTTTCTTTCTTTCTTTCTTTCTTTCTTTCATTTTATTGAGCTATACATTTTTCTTTGCTCCCCTCCCTGCCCTGCCTCTCCCCTCCCCTTTAATCCTCTCCCAAGGTACCCATGCTTCCAATTTACTCAGGAGATCTTGTCATTTTCTACTTCCCATGCAGATTAGATCCACATATCTCTCTTAGGGTCTTCATTGTTGTCTAGGTTCTCTGGGATTGTGATTTGTAGGCTGGTTTTCTTTGCTTTATATCTAAAAGCCACTTATGAATGAGTACATATAATAATTGTCTTTCTGGGTCTGGGTTACCTCACTCAAAATGATGTTTTCTAGATCCATCCATTTGCCTGCAAATTTCAAGATATTGTTCTTTTTTCTGCTGTGTAGTACTCCATTGTATAATTGTACCACATTTTCCTTATCCATTCTTCAGTCAAGGGGCATTTAGATTGTTTCCAGGTTCTGGCTGACAAACAAAGCTGCTCAAGTACATGTTCTTGTGGTATGATTGTGCATCTTTTGGGTATATACCCAAAAGTGGTATTGCTGAGTCTTGAGAAAGGTTGTTTCCTAGTTTTCTGAGAAATCGCCATACTGATATCCAAAGGGGCTGTACCAGTTTGCACTCCTACCAGCAATGCAGAAGTGTTCCCTTTACCCCACAACCTCTCCAGCATAAGTTGTCGTCAGTGTTTTTGATCTTGACCATTCTTACAAGTGTAAGATGGAATCTCAGGGTTGTTTTGATTTGCATTTCTCTGATTGCTGTTAAGCATTTCCTTAAGCATTCAGCCATTTTAGATTCCTCTGTTAAGAGTTCTCTGTTTAGGTCTGAACCCCATTTTTTATTGGATTATTTGTTCTTTAGATGACCAGTTTCTTGTGTTCTTTGTATATTTTGGAGATCAGCCTGATGTGGAGTTGCTGAAGATCTTTTCCCATTCTGTGGGCTGCCATTTTGCCCTTTACTTTACAGAATCTTTTCAGTTTCAGGAGGCCCCATTTATTTATTGTTTCTTTCAGTGTCTGTGCTACTGGGGTTATATTTAGGAAGTGGTCTCCTGTGCCAATGCGTTCAAGCACTTCCCACTTTCTCTTCTATGAGGTTCAGTGTGGCTGGCTTTATGTTGAATTCTTTGATCCATTTGGACTTGAGTTTTGTGTATGGTGATATATATGAATCTATTTTCATTATTTTTCCACGTTGATATTCAGTAATGCCAGCACTATTTGTTGAATATGCTTTCTTTTATTCCTTTTATATTTTTTGCTTCTTTGTCAAAAATTCAGGTGTTTGTAGGTGTGTTAAGAGGAAAGTTCATAGCACTAAATGCCTGCATAAAGAAACTAGAAAAATCTCACACTAGAGAATTAACAGAACATTTGAAAACTCTAGAAGGAAAATAAGCAAACTCACTCAGGAGAACTAGAAAGCAGGAAATTATCAAACTGAGAGCTGAAACCAACAAAATAGAAACAAAGAAAACAATACAAAGAATCAATGAGACAAAGAGTTGGTTCTTCGAGAAAATTAACAAGCCATTATCTGAACTATCCAAAAGGCAGAGAGAGAATATCCAAATTAAAAAAATCAGAGATGAAAAGGGGAACATAACAACAGACAAGTAGGAAATACAGAGAATCATTAGGTCATATTTCTAAAACCTGTGTTCCACAAAATTGGAAAACTTAAAGGAAATGGACAACTTTCTGGATAAATATCACTTACCAAAATTAAATCAGATAGTAATGTTTCTTTTATAAATGTGGGTGGTCTTGTATTTTGGGCATGAATGTTCAGGATTTAGACTTCATATTGATGGATTTTTTTCTGCGATGAATATGAAATTTCCTTTTCAATCTCTTTTGATTAATTTTAGTTTGAAATCTATTTTGTTAGGTATTAGGATAGCTAAACCAGCTTGTTTCTTAGGTCCATTTGATTGGAAAGTCTTTTCCAACCTTTTACTCTGAGGCAATGTCTGTGTTTGAAGTTGAGGTGTGCTTCTTGTATGCAGCAGAAGGATGGATTTGTTTTCGTATTCACTCTGTTAGCCTGTGTCATTTCATAGGTGGATTGAATCCATTGATATTAAGGGCTATTAATGACCAGTGATTGCTAATTCCTGTTATTTTTTGGTTTTGTTGTTTTTGGTGATAGTGTGCTTGTGTTTCTCTTCTCTGGGATTTGCTGGTGTGGGAATATCTATTGCCTGTGTTTTTGTGGGTTCAGCTTACTTCCTTGGGTTGGAAGTTTCCTTCTAGTACTTTGTGTCGGGCTGTATTTGTGGATAACCTAAATCAGGTTTTGTCATAGAATATCTTGTTTTCTCCATGTATGGTAATGGAAAATTTTGCTGGGTATAGTAGTCTGGGCTGGCATCCATGGTCTCTTAGTGTCTGCATAACATTGGCTAGGACCTTTTGACTTTCAGAGTCTCCACTGAGAAGTTGGGTGTTATTCTGATAGGTCTGCCTTTATATGTTACTTGGTCTCTTTCCTTTGCAGCTCTTAATATTCTTTCTTTATTCCATATTTTTAATGTTTTGTTTATTATGTGGCAAGGGGACTTTTTTTGGTCCAGTCTATTTGTTGTTCTGTAAGTTTCTTGTATCTTCATAGGCATTTCCTTCTTTAGTTTGGGAGAGTTTTCTTCCATGGTTTTGTTGAATATATTATCTGTGCCTTTGAGCTGGTATTCTTCTCCTTCTTCTTTTTCCTGTTATTCTTAGGTTTGGTCTTTTCATGGTGTTCCAGATTTCCTGGACCTTTTTTTTAATGACTTTGTTAACTTTAATGTTTTCTTTGACTGATGAATCTATTTCCTCTCTTGTATCTTCAAGGCCAGAGATTCTCTCTTCCATCTCCTGCATTCTGTTGATTTTGCTCGAATCTGTAGTTGCCATTTACTCAGATTTTCCATTTCCAGAATTCCCTCAGTCTGTGTTTTCTTTATTGCCTCTATTTCAATTTTCAGGTTCTGAACTCTTTTCTTCACCTGTTTGATTGTGTTTTCTTGGCTTTCTTTAATGGATTTATTGGTTTCTTCTAATTTTTTGTTGATCTTTTCCTTCATTACAGTACCACTAATAACCACAAGAGAAAGTCTACACTAGGCTCTTTTGAGATTTCCTTTTCCAATGGAATTAATTCATAACTTTTCACTTTAGCCTTAAGCAGACTCTTTGTATAAGAGCAAAATGCAGTCACTTTCTTTACCAAAATACCACAAGATCAGTCTCTAGGCCATATTCTAAAATTCTTCTCCCTGAACCCTCTTGATCCCTACAGTTCTTCAAATCACATTCAGTACCACTGACTTCCATACTCCTAGTATGGCATATTAAGCAGTGATTAAAGCATTCCACTGCTTTCCTAACTCAAACTCCCAAAGTTCATATTACTGCAAACAAAAACATGGTCAGGCCTATCATAAAAATACCCAGTCCCTGGTCCCAACTTCTTTCTTAGTTAGGGTTTTTATTGCTATGAAGAGACACCATGACCACAGCAACTCTTTTAAATAAAAACCTTTACTTAGGGTGGCTCACTTACAGTTTCAGAGGTTCAGTCCATTATCATCATGGCAGGACATGGCATGCAGTCAGTCACAGTGCTGGAGAAGTTGCTGAGATTCCTACATCTTGCAGGCAACAGGACAGCAACTGAGACACTGGGCAGTGTCCTGAGCATTTGGAACCTCAAATCCCACCCACACAGTGACACATTTCCTCCAACAAGGCCATACCCACTCCAAAAAAAATCACTCCTCGTAATAGAGCCACTCCCTATGAGAATATGGGGCCAATCACATTCAAACGACCGCAGTAGATTGTGGACAGAGTGCACAGGTGGTGAGTGCAAATAGGTGACCAATGATTTTAAGGGATGATTTTTTTTGAAACCCAAACTGGTTTTGAAACCGAAACTGAAAACCAAAACCACAAAGTTTCCTGGCTCTTTTTTAGTTCTTTTTAATTGTATACATTTATGGAGCACAGCATGATACATTGATACATTCACATACAGGTAACTCACTGTTTTTAAAACATACTCACAATTGCACATATTTTACTCTTCGCAGTGCAAATATTTTCTGCTGTCACCTTTAGGAATCTTATTAGTAGAACTTTCTAGAGGGCATCGGTGCTACCTGTGAAGTTATGACTCACTGATAATCACCTCTCCCTCTCAGACGTCTTTTGTATTATGAGTGAGGAATTCATCTGGAAGTAGATGTACTTCTTTTCTAACAATTTTAAGTCTATAATTGTATATATTCGGTACAGTCTAATATGTTTTCAGCTTGAAGACCATTTAATGAGACATTATGTTTATTCCTATAGCGTTTCCAAAGCAAAACAAGTCATAATTAATTATATAATTAACATACATAATTTACAAGAGTAATTTAGAAGAAAAATGAGACACTAAATATGTCCTTGTTGCAATCTTCTCAGGACAATGGGAAGGCTAGAGGTTTCTACAACAAAGCTTATGTGGGTGAACCAGCAGAAGATAACTTTGGGAACTATTCTGAGTTCTGTGCCTGTTCAAAAGTTCCCTCATGTTGCCGAGGCTAATCCTGCTGTGGGACACAGCTCGAGTTTTCCTCTAAGAGAGGCCTCATTTCTTCTTACCTTGGAGCCTCGGCCTGTTTGTGAGAGTGTGAGGAAGGACCTGTCCAAGGTTAGTAAAATTGTCTTTAGTTTCTTTGAGAAAACTCCAATTTCTGACAAGATACTTGTTTTAAATCTAATGAAATACTGAATTGTTTAGTTGAATGAGGCAAGTTAAGTAAAAATCACAATAATCTTCTTTTCATGAACAAATATTTTTTGTTTTGTAATGAGTTACTAGAGTTTGTCTTTTCAAGAAATACTCAGTTGTTAGGTTTTCCATATGGTTTTTATAGGGTGGTTTCCAGGAGTGATCTGTAAGATAATTGCAGGGCAAGTTTCAGGTCATGTGTAGAGAGATTGCGTTTTCCTTATCTGGCTCAGCAGGCTGATATCATAGGATGGACATAGTACTTTTCTACTATTCTGGGATTCAAAGAAAGACAGGGTCTTTTTGATTTAATAGCCATTTTAAGTTTGACTTTTTTTCTTTTTGTACTTTTCATTTTTAAAAATGAGATAAGCTCCTTTAACGGAGAAAATATATAGATTTTAAATGATATTGGCCACAAATGAACAGTCAAAATTGACCTCACATATAAGATGTGTATTACAAATTACATTTTCTGAAGCATTATCCACAACACAGTAACTTTATGTGACCTTAATAAGAACTATGTTAGGAAAGCACAGAGCAGATTGTGTAGAAAGTGTCTGAATATTCAAGCTTGTTTGTAGCCACACCTTAAGTCAGAACTCTTGTCAATAACTTTCAAAGAGCAAGAGTAGGCTTAACCTCTCTGACCTTCAGTCGAGGCGGAGCAGATCCACTGCTGTGGACCCCTACATGAAATAAAGAATGTTCTAAAACATAATAGTCAGTTCCAAATATGAGGTAAGTTTTCAAGGGTTTGATCTTGGAGATAATTTCCTGGGCTAGAAGTAGGGTGGTCTAAGCAGCTTCACCTCTAGGCAAGCTCCTGAAGCACGGGCTGAATAAACTGGGGTAGGGGATGTGGCGGGAACAGGAAGGGGTTGGTGAGCACCCTCCTCGATTCCTTGATCAGGTTTCTGACAAGTTATAAAGAGGCAGATAGTTTTTCCCAAGGAGGGGGTTTGGTAAGGACACCAAATTAGGAAAGGGTTTAAGTAAAAAGTATTTCACCATAGCTCTAAATCTAAAACAGCAAAAGGTAAGAGCTGAGGACAGCCTTGTTGAAGCTCAAGTGATGTCTTAGGGAAGTGTTTTCAGGTGGAGTGGTACTTTTCTACTTTTACGGAAGATTGAGAGTGATATCCAGAGTGTGGTGGGCAAAGATTGGACAGTTTGAAGTTGGGAGTCCATATCTGGAGACTAACTTTAAGAGTAGCCTTGTGATACAAGTTTTCCACTTGTTTGGTTAGAGTTACCCTGAGCTATTTTATGCTATTTGTGGCTATTGTGAAGGGTGATGTTTCTCTAATTTCTTTCTCAGCCCATTTATCATCTGTGTACAGGAGGGCTACTGATTTTTTTTTGACTTAATCTTGTATCCTGCTACATTACTGAAAGTGTTTATGAGTTGTAGAAGTTCTTTGATAGAATTTTTGGGGTCACTTATGTAAACTATCATGTCATCAACAAATAGTGAGAGTTTGACTTCTTTTCTGATTTGTATCCCTTGATCTCGTTTTGTTGTCTTATTGCTCTAGCTAGGACCTCAAGAACTATATTGAATAGATATGGAGAGAGTGGATAACATTCTCTTGTTCCTGATTTCAGTAGGATCACTGTGAGTTTCTCTCCATTTAGTTTGATGTTGGCTGTTGGCTTGCTGTATATTGCCTTTATTATGTTTAGGTATGTTCCTTGTATCCCTGTTCTCTCCAAGACCTTTATCATGAAGGGATGACACTAGAAAGTGGAATGATCTCCATGCTCTTGGGTAGGTAGAATTAATATAGTAAAAATGGCAATCTTACCAAAAAAATTTTGTCCATCAAAATCCCAACAAAATTCTTCACAGACCTCGAAAGAATGGTATTCAACTTCATATGGAAAAGCAAAAAACCAGGATAGCCAAAACAATCCTGTACAATAGAGGAACTTCTGGAGGCATCACAACCCCTGACTTCAAACTCTACTACAGAGCTACAGTACTGAAAACAGCCTGGTATTGTCTTAAAATCAGACAGGAGGACCAATGGAACTGAATAGAAGACCTAGATATCAATCCACACACTTTCAAACACCTGATTTTTGACAAAGAAGCAAAATATATCAAATGAAAAAAGAAAGCATATTCAACAAATGGTGCTCGCATAACTGAATATCAACATGTAGAAGAATAAAAACAGATCCATATCTATCGCCATGGATCAAAGACCTCAACATAAAGCCAGCCACACTGAACCTCATAGAAGAGAAAGTGGGAAGTACACTTGAATGCATTGGCACGGGAGACCACTTCCTAAATATAACCCCAGCAGCACAGACACTGAGATAAACAATTAATAAATGGGACCTCCTGAAACTGAAAAGCTTCTGTAAAGTAAAGGGCAAAATGACAACCTACAGAATGGGAAAAGATCTTCAGCAACCTCACATCAGACAGAAGGCTGATCTCCAAAATATACAAAGAACTCAAGAAATTGGTCAGCAAAAGAACAAATAATCCAATAAAAAATGGGGTTCAGACCTAAACAGAGAACTCTCAACAGAGGAATCTAAAATGGCTGAAAGACACTTAAGGAAATGCTTAACAGCCATCAGAGAAATGCAAATTTAAACAACCTGAGATTCCATTTTACACCTGTAAGGATGGCCAAGATCAAAAACACTGATGACAACTTATGCCAGAGAGGTTGTGGGGTAAAGAGAATACTCCTGCATTGCTGGTGGGAATGCAAGTTGGTACAGCCCCTTTGGATGTCAGTGTGGTGATTTCTCAGAAAACTAGGAAACAATCTTCCTCAACATCCAGCAATACCACTTTTGTGTATACATCCAAAGGATGCTCAATCGTGCCACAAGGACATGTGCTCAACTATGTTCATAGCAGCTTTGTTTGTCATAGCCAGAACCTGGAAACCTAAATGCCTCTTGACCAAAGAATGGATAAAGAAAATGTGGTACATTTACACAATGGAGTACTACACAGCAGAAAAAATATCAATATCTTGAAATTTGCAGGCAAATGGATGGATCTAGAAAACATCATTTTGAGTGAGAAATGACCCAGAAAGACAATTATTATAAGAGGGACACGTGGATCTAATCTACATGGGAAGTAGAAAATGACAAGATCTCCTGAGTAAATTGGAATCATAGGGACCTTGGGAGAGGGTTAAAGGGGAGGGGAGAGGCAGAGAGGGGAGCAGAGAAAAATGTAAAGCTCAATAAAAATCAACAAAAAAAAAGAAGCTGGAAAAAAAAAGAGTACCCTTGTGACTTCTGTGGCCTTTTATGCTTTATTTGGGAAGGCCTATGGACTTCTAACCAGCTGGAAAAGGTACAATAAAAATGAGCAGATTTTGTATCATGTGAAATCCAATTGGCAGATCTGTTTAGCTAAGTGTGCACTTCAGGTGGTGAGTCAGCAAGGAAAGAGTGGTCTGGAATGACCTTGAGGACTAACAGGCCTGCAGACAAGGCAGTTATCAGTGAGAATTTGTAATTTAGTTCCCAGGTTTGGGCAGTGGATAAGGGGAGTAAGGTGCTTGTACAGACAGATTGCTTATGTACAAAGAATTCAGTGATCTGTTGAAGATTCCCTTTTCTTATGTGGCAAGAATAATAGAATCCCTCGTAAGAAGTTCAGTGTGTGGTGGGTAATTGCACACTGCCTCAATAGATGAGCAGTCTCTGTTCATTTGTGGAACAAATGTTTGACAGGTGGGCCCTGTGATGATAAGACTCCACTTTCCTTCCAGACTAAACCATATTGTTTGCAGGATGTGGAAGGCGAATCTGGAGTCACTATAGATATTACGTCTTCTACTCTTTGCCACGAGAAGAGTATAATAAAGTCAATAAGTTCTGTCTTGCAGATTAGGTGACAATCTCAATTATATATATGTATATATATATATATTTAAAATTTTAAACTGCTTTATAATTTATTTTATTTTTTTTAAAAAAGAAAACATACTCTCTTTTCTCACTTTACATACTAATCCCAGTTAACACTTCCTCCCCTCCTCCCATCCCTCCACCTACTCTTCCATCCCCCATCTACTCCTCAGAGAGGGTAAGGCATACATTGCTTTGGGGGAGGTCCAAGGCCCTCCCAGTTATATCTAGGCTGAGCAAGGTATCCATCCAAACATAATGGGGTCCCAAAAAGCCAGTACAAGCAGCAGGGATAGATCCTGGTGCTGCTGCCAGTGGCCCTGCAGTCTGTCCCAGTTAAACAACCATCACCCACATTCAGAGGGTCTAGTTCGGTCCTATGCTGGTTCCTTCCCTGTCCATCTGGAGTTGGTCGCTCAGGTAAACTCTTTCAGTGGGTGTCCCCATCATGGTCTTGACCTCTTTGCTCATATTCTCACACCTTCCACTCTTCAACTGGACTTTGGGAGCTCAGTCCATTGATCTGCTATGGGTCTCTGCCTCTGTTTCCATTAGTTGGTGGATGAAGGCTCTATGGTGACACCTAAGATAGCCATCATCTAGGTTGTTTCCAGATATTGGCTATGACTAACAAAGCTGCTATGAACATAGTTGAGCGCATGTCCTTATGGCACGATTGAGCATCCTTTGGAGATATACCCAAAAGTGGTATCACTGGGTCTTTTTTTTTCTTGAGCTCTATATTTTTCTCTGCTCCCCTCCCTTCCTCTCCCCTCCCACCTTCAACCCTTCCCCAAGGCCCCGTGATCCTAATTTACTCAGGAGATTTTATCTTTTTCTATTTTCTACTTCCCATGTAGATTAGATCTATGTAAGTCTCTCTTAGTGTCCTCATTGTTGTCTGAGTTCTCTGGGATTGTGGTTTGTAGGCTGTTTTTTTTTCTTTATGTTTAAAAACCACCTATGAGTGAGTACATGTGATAATTGTCTTTCTGTGTCTGGGTTACATCACTCAAAATAATGTTTTCTAGCTCCATCCATTTTCCTGCAAATTTCAAGATGTCATTATTTTTTTCTGCTGTGTAGTACTTCATTGTATAAATGTACCATATTTTCCTTATCCATTCTTCGGCCAAGGGCTATTTAGCTTGTTTCCAGGTTCTGGCTATAACAAACAAAGCTGCTATGAACATAGTTGAGCACATGTCCTTGTGGCACGATTGAGGATCCTTTGGCTATATACCCAAAAGTGGTATTACTGGGCCTTGAGGAAGGTTGTTTCCTAATTTTCTGAGAAATCGCCACACTGACATCCAAAGGGGCTGTACCAGCTTGCATTCCCACCAGCAATGCAGAAGTGTTCCCTTTACCCCACAACCTCTCCAGCATAAGTTGTCATCAGTGTTTTTGATCTTGGCCATTCTTACAGGTGTAAGATGGAATCTCAGGGTTGTTTTGATTTGCATTTTTCTGATGGCTAAGGATGTTGAACATTTCCTTAAGTGTCTTTCAGCCATTTTATATTCCTCTGTTGAGAGTTCTCTGTTTAGGTTTGTACTCCACTTTTAATTTATTGGATTATGTGTTCTTTTGCTGACCAATTTCTTGAGTTCTTTGTATATTTTGGAGATTAGACCTCTGTCTGATATGGGGTTAGTGAAGATCTTTTCCCATTCTGTAGGCTGTCATTTTGTCTTGTTGACTATGTCCTTTTCTTTACAGAAGCTTTTCAGTTTCAGGAGGTACAATTTATTAATTGTTTCTCTCAGCATTTGTGCTGCTTGGGTTATAATTAGGAAGTGGTCTCCTGTCCTAATGCGTTCAAGTGTATTTTTCACTTTTCTTCTATAAGGTTCAGTATTGCTCGCTTTATGTTGAGGTATTTGATCCATTTGGACTTGAGTTTTGTGTATGGTGATAGATATGGGTCTATTTTCATTCTTCTACATGTTGATATACAGTTATGCCAGCACCACTTGTTGAATATGCTTTCTTTTTTCCATTTGATATTTTTTGCTTCTTTTTTTTCCCATACATTGTTTTGTTTTATTTTTTCCATTCAAGAACATAATTAAAGATAAAAAAAATTTTTTTTCCTTTCTTCCCCTTCTCCCGGTCCCCTCCCACTACCCCCCACCCCTCCTCCCTCCCCCTTCTTCCTTGAAAGAGGGCATGGTGCCCTGCCCTGTTGGAAGTCCAAGGCCCACCCCCATCCCTC
>PVIU01033924.1:0-11883 GCA_004026605.1 Ondatra zibethicus
CATACAACCTTTAGAAAGGCCAACATGATTATGGTGAGTAATTGATCACTGTTCTGTCTTTGGAAACCTGAAGTTTTAGGTCTCATTTATCTCAGTGATTGAGCAAAGCCTGAATTGTGAAACAAAGGGGATGATATGGCCCTTGATAATTGTTAATTTTGTCTGCATTCTCTACAAAGAGCAATATAGCAATACGTAAGAATTCACATTTGTGTTAACTAGCATTCTTGTCACTGTGACAGAATGGCTGGTGTAAATGATTGAATGGAGAAAACATTTATTTTGGCTCACAGTTTTAGGAGATAACCATTGATTATGTTGGGAAAGGCATACTGGCTGGGTCGGCTACATTCACTGTGGCAGAATCTTATAGTACAACATGTTCACAGGAAAACAGAAAGTTCATGAAAAAACCAAAGGTGTATATCACCTTCAAAGTTATATCTTGTAAGTAACCTACATCTGTCATCTAGGCCTCATGTACCAAAGGTTCAACTATTTTCAAAACAGAGGCACCAGCTAGGGAGCAAGTGTCCAAACACATGAGCCTGTTGGGACATAGCACATTCAAAGCATAACAATTTTGTTTTGAAAGTCCATAGAAATACCTAGAGTTCTCCCAGAACCTTTCTGAACTTTCACTTCATGGCTGTGTAAAATTTCTATTTGAGCAAAGTGGGAAAATGTCAGGCACAATTTTTACAATGACATTCAGCCTGACCTTTTGTACAAAGTTAGTCTGATTTCTGAAAAGAGCTTCAAAAATCACATTTTCTTTGAAAATAAACTTGAGATATGGGTGAGGTAGAGAAATTCCAAAGCACTGACAAACATGTAATTCTGTATGTTTGACTTATAGGACTATTATTTTGTTTAATAATCTACTGTTAAGAAAAAGTGTCAAACAGCCACCTATACAGGCACAGGTTTGGCTTGCTAACTACTCCCTTTGTGAAGAGAAATGTTTGCTCCATTTTAATTCCTGTGCTCTTATTAAGATCGTATGGTTTCCATGTTTAGTAATACTGTGTTCAGAACTTGCTTGAGAGTTCAATCAGCTATAGTTTTACCCCTTGTTAATGGTGGAGATGAGCTGCTTCTTCCCTTTCCTCTTGTATACTCTCTCTGCTTTTTATTTCACTCTTAACTTCAATATTTACAATAGCCTGGGCTTATGTGTCTTTGCGAGTAGTAACAATTTAAGGTTATAATTTCTGGAGGTTTAGGGACTCACTAAAACTTCTACTTGTCACCAAATCCTTTCCCTAGCTGTCTCTTCTAGCCATCAACATCAGTATATAGTATCTCTGAGAAGAAGCATCTCTAACAGTTACAGTTTAATTTTTATGTGTTTTTTATTTTCATTTGTTTGGTGGTGGTGGTTTGCTATGAAGTCTCACTCTGGCTCAGAATGGCTTGGAATTACTATGAAGTCCAGGCTGCGCTCAGACTCATGGCAAACTTCCTGCCTGTGCTTCCCATGTATTAGGATTGCAGAGGTATGCCACCACGCCAAGCTCAGACAATATAACTTAATAATAGCATCCAAGCATTTGGGGAGAGTTACTTATTTGTACAAAGTCATGTTCACTTTGTGACTTTAGTAAACTGAGGAGTCCAAACTTACCACAACCAGTCTGCCTCTTTCTTGAAATCAACTAAAAAATGTACAAAATATCTCTGTAAATGATGAAGCCTGGTGCTGTGGCGGATAGCTACAAAGACAAAAATCTATCTTCAGAATACTTTTAACTTATTGGGAGAATAAGGAGAAAGACACCAACAATTATATTAAATATAGTAAGAGAAGCAACATAAACACCCAGAATAATTAGGAGAGATCTCATATGAACGATGATGTTTAAAACAAAATTTGAGAAGACTGACTGGGGAGAAAATGAGAACAGAGCGTAAGAAGAAATATCCATTAATAGACCACAATGGGAAAAAAAAAACATTACTTTGAATGGTAAAATAAAAATATTTTTAAGAATAATTTCAAAGATAATGTAATTCTATTTGAAACAAATTGAAGGTAGTTGGCCAAAGAAAAGGAGTGACACGTACAAAATATGAAAGCATACAAAACATTAAGGACTCAATATGGGTTGAAGGAAAGCCTGTGTGAGGAAGAAATGGGAGGGAAATTGGAATTGTTAGTATTAACTATCTGTGGAGACTATTTTGTAATAATACAGGATCTGAATGAGAAAATGAACTATATTTTTACTCTACCACCTACATTTCAAAGGACTTTTTGCTTTCCTTTAACTACCAACTTCCTTCACAACAGTAAGATGATCCTTAGACAGACACTCATGAACTAACTTTGTGAATCAAGCCCTCATGACCCTAGTTACCCTCCACTCCCTCACTGAACCCAAAACCTCCACTCATTTTGTTATGTGTGGTACCACAAAGTTCAATGTGTTATATTACAAAGTAATTATTTGTAAAATTGTAAATGGCCTCTAAGAATAAAGTACTAGTGTTTGAAATGATGTTTAAGATCATCCCACACAGCAGATATGGTGGCTCATGCCTATAATTTCAGGAGGTTGAGGCAAGACTATCAGCAGTTCAAGGACAAACTGGGCTACATGAAATCCTGTCTCACAGACAAGCAAACAATCAGATACCACCCAGTAGAATGGTTTCCAAATACTAAATGTGTCTTGGTCTATAGGAATTTTCAACAAATTGAATAGTCTATCAAACAGAATTTTCTTATATTGAGAGAGGATCTTATGTAACCACAAGTAGTCTTGAACTCATTGTCTACCTGAGGCAGGTATTAAACTGCTCATCCTCCTGTTGCCAACTCTTAAGTGCTGGGATTGCTGTTGTGTGTCACTACACCTGGCTCATGAAGCTAAGCTCAGAGAAGTACTTTTTTATAATCATATTGTTTTTTAATTTTATATTAAATTATATTCTGTACAATGAGATAATTATGATTATCACTAAATAGCATAAATACTCACTATGATAGTCTTATGATAGTCTTCTAAATCTTTATATGTATTGATTCATTTAATCTTCACAATAACTCAGTAAAATATCATCTTGTCTAGAGACGAAACAGATAGCAGATGATAACAACATTAGATATGAGGTGGGTTTTTTGTCTTGTTTTATTGTGTGTGTGTGTGTGTGTGTGTGTGTGTGTGTGTGTGTGCGTGCGTGCGTGTGTGTACTATTTGTGTGTAGAGGCCAAAGAACAACCTCTACTACTGTGCTTCACTTCTCATTCTTCTTGTTTTGTAAAACAGAGTTTCTCACTGGCTTAGAACTTACTAGAGCTAAGCCAGGTTGGGCCCCAGGAACACTGGTATTCATGCCACATTATGCCAGTCTTTTCGTTTTTTCATGGGCTGTAGGAACCCAATATTGGTCTTCATGCTTGCAAGGCAAGCACTTTCTCAACTAAGCCACACCTTATTTTTAACATATCTTTATTTTTAAGAAAGAAACTAGAAAAATATATATTTGCAGTTTACCTTTTTATTAGATATGACAAGTATGAATAACCAAGATCACATGCTACACCTCAACCCTAATCCTTTTACCTACACTAGTCATTTTCCATGATACCCTAAACTAACACACAAGCTAACTTTACATAAGTATATTTTAATTGTTATTTTTATTTCTGTTCCATATTACTCTACAGTGCTTGTTCCTAACTCCTAAAAATAATCAATCCATACCCTCACACAAAATGGCCGGATTAAACCCACTGGATTTTGATTTCAAGGGTGAATCATACATCTCTCATATTTTGGACATCTTTTCACACACACAACTGCTTGATAGGTATTTCTATTCATATTGTCACCAAAAAGGTATACCTGCCACTCCAGTTCTGAGAATGTTCTACTCTACTTTAAGTCAAAATAACTCTTTTGCCTTTGGAATTCTCCACTGCAGAAAGGATTCTGCTTGGGGCACTGACCTTCAGATGACTGTGTAAGATATATATTTTTAATTCTGCTTCTGCCTGAGTCTCTTACATTGAGAGAATTAGTTGAGAGTACTCCATCCTCAGCTTTCTCCCTACCTACGTATTTCCCTCTATTTATTTCTGATATAGGGGAAAGTCAAGACAACCTTGTTGTCTGCTTGATTTTTAATACACACATGACCCCACCTGCCTCCTAAAAATGCTTGTCTGGATAATATTTATTTCATTCAGCTTAGAATTAAAGATAATTTCCTTTTGGAAAATGTCATGCTGTCCCTGGAGATAATTTGCTTCCCCGGGGCTGAGAAGCCCAACTCTGAGACTTTGAACCTATTATAGAAACAGTAAAAGGAAAGGAAAAACATATTGACTATGATGATGTTTAATTTGTTTGAAGTGGCTTCCAATTTTTGATTTGCCATCTCAGAAACTGTTTTGTAGCCAAGATATAAAACAGAAAATCCTATTCTTCTAATAGCATCTAAATTATGAAGATGTTCTCTGGCTCAGAATGGCTAGAAATTTCTACAAAGCAACTATATGAGCTAAAGATTAAAAAGTCACATACTTTGTGGTTGTTCTCATTATATAATTCTCAGATGGTGTCCATCCATAAAGAGAGCTAATTAGCAGCATCCAGAGTGGTGTGGGTTTGAGCAGGATGGATAATGAATGTTATATTGGAGGTGATTTAGCAGTCCTAGGGGATGTAACAGGAGAGGTATGTGGATGGAGTAGATAGGTTATTCAAGAAATAGTTAAATTAGTAACTGCTTATCTTCTCAGTGAATCCCACATTAGAAGCCTAATTTTTTTGTACTCTGTATTATTAACTCATGAAGGCTATTTCCATGGAGGATAAAATAAGTATACTGTTTGCTATTATAGCACCATCCATACAACTCTCTACTGCACTGTACTAGGCCATCCTCACATATAGGGTAAAATGTATAGCCAGGACCTGCTTCAGTCAGTGATGCCAAAACCTGTAAAAGGTGTCTTAAAGTCAGTTGTCATGGTGTATGTGTATAATCACAACGCTAGGAAGGTGGAGGCTGTGGTATCACTGGTTCAGTGTCAACTTTGGCTAAATGGTGAGTTTGAAGCCAACTGAACTACATAAGAAGCTGTCTTCTTTTTTTTATTTTTCCAATATCTTAACTGGGTATGGTGGAGCACACCTGTAATTCTAGCAGTTAAGGAGCAGGGGGCTTGCCAGTTCAAAGCTAGCCTGGTCTCTTCAGTGAGTTACTGGTATGAAACAGTCATCAGCCAAAACGTGGTATCTTACTCTGCTTCTTCTGGAGCTTACAACTCCTCTATAAAGAATCATTGGGTCTTATTAAAATATAATGATGGGGAATTCAGTACATAATCACCAGTCTCAAACATTTAAGTATGTTCTTTGAACAATGTCCTGGCAAAATATGATAATGGCCAGACACATTTTGGTGGTGAAAGAGAAAGAAATAGACAGCAATGCTAAATAGGAAAAGAAAATTGAAGACAAACGTGTCAATCTTCATACCTATCCAATGAGAAATAAATGGCCTGTGGGGCATAGGGATCTTGGAGACACTTGCCAAATGGAAGAAAGGCAACAGACAATGCAATCTTGAATAACTTGGTAGATAAGCTAAGCGTGTCTCAGACTAAACGGCAGGATCTCCACATATTCTAGCTGTGGTCCTGATTTTAACAGCACCTGATTCTAAGCAGAAGAGTTGGAACTAGCTGCTTTCTCCCTCCTTTAATTACTCATTAACAAAGGCAACCTCAGTGTTTCTTTTGCTGAGCAGGCCACAATGTCTTGCTTCCATCCCTATCATCCCTTTGTGCTTTGTGCATTTCTCATTGTTATTCAAGGCCAGCTTGGATACTTGGGTTCAAATTTAAATGGGTTTAACTTTGTCTCTGGGCATGACAGGGACTATTTCTCCTGCAATGTGAATCTCAAGATTTACTGGCAAACTGCTTAGAATTCCAGAAGGATCTCTAGCTGTCCCTTTGACCCAGCAGGCCTAGTGAGCAGTGAGGTGAGAAGATCTCTAAATCCCCACTCCCTTCCCCTAGCAATTGCCTATGCTAGGCACATAAATCTTGCCTACATACACATAGATGAGAGTGATATATTGAGGGATGATCAGGATGTTTTTACAGCAAGGAGCAAATTGTTAGAGATAAGCCTTCAGTGAGCACACAGACAGTTGGGTGGGTAAGGAGTAGAAATTATTCATTCCCAGCCTCTAACCTAACTCCCTCCCTCATGCCCTGGCCTGTCTTCATGCCTTCTGCAGACATTATTATTCCAGCAAGTGCATTTTTAAGATTTGTAAGTCATCTTTTCAGAAAGGAAAGTAAGCACATGATTGTGAGGGAGGGGTGTGTAGGATGCCTAAGAAGACTTCACCTGAAAAGATACAAATGACAGGATAATTTGGCTTTTCTGTTGATTGTTTTGTTTCAGAATAAAGAATGATTCATCAGCCAATTACAACCAGAAGAAATGAACACATGAGTGGGCTTACTGAGAATAGAACATCAACGTTAGCTAATAGGTGACTATTTGCTGGCTGTCACAGAGTACCTAGAAGCTATCCTTTGTGCCTATATTCAGTGTGAAACTTTATCATGAAGATAGGAGTGGCACAAAGACATGGAGCCGAATTGCAATATGACTAAGTTCTGGGATGATAAGAACTTGGAGAATCCAGGAGGAAGACAATGCATCTGACTGATTACAACGCTTATTGGAAGTTTCACAGTGTTAAATGAGATAGAGCGCTAAATATGCAGATGAGCTCTAAGTCCTAGCCTTACTGTTGCTGCTCATATTGTGAGATCTTACAAGAACCCCCTCATTTAGTTCATCAACAAAATTAGGTCATTAGATAAGTCCCTAAGGAATTTCCCAAACTGAGCATTTTGCATGTGAGCCTAAAATTTTATCAGTAGCCAAAAAGCAAAATAATGAAAATATAGTACCTTGGATTTTAGAACAAAAAGCACAAATCTGCTATGCTGTGCCACAGGGAGAGGGTGGTCTTTGAACTTCCTTTCCTCATCTGAGGTTTATGTGTCATTCCCTGAGCCCTGTACATCCTTTACCACTATAACTCCCAAATTGTACCTGCCAACATCCTGCTATCCCTCAAAGCCTAACCCAAAGATTAATTTGTCAGTGGCCTTTTTCTGACACCTACAAGCTGGAAATAAACTCCTTCTGAGTGTTTATATCACACTTTCTGTTACTCTATTACAGCACTAATCAGAGGGCTTTGTCTTTGTTTAGTATGTCTTTACTTTCTATTACAGTGAAATTGGAGAAAAGATCTCATTTTGTGTCTTCCATGCCTTTGTGTAACTAACAGATGAGAAGTGTTCAAGGTAACACATATTGAATCTTTCCAAACTAATATTACAAAGCCCATCTATCTGAAATTTTGGAGCAAATTAACAAGGAAAGAAAGACAAGTGTTGTGTTCATTAGCAACTGAACTTTTAAAATATTTTTGTCTTTTGATTTTGCCTTTTATAATCTCAGCTTTAGGGGAAAAAATCATAAAAATTATACAACTTTCTTTTAAAGACAGAATCTACTGGAGACCAGGATAACTATAAAGTTCTCATTTAGCAGAGGATCCTTAATGACCCCCCCCCCAAGTGCTGTGATTTCATACTCAGTTTTTTTTTTCTGTTGTTTTGTTTGGAACCCAGAACTTTGCAAGCATTCTTCCACTAAGCTATACCCTCAACCCCATAGAACAAATCCTTACATACTTATATGAAATTCCCCAATAATTGTCATCTTTCATAACCACAGCACAATTATTATAATCATGAAATTAGTGATAGCATAGTAGTATCTATCTAAAGAACTAAAGACCTTTTCAAAATCTAGCAGTAAACTTTTTTGGAGGAGGGGACAGGGTCTCACTATGTAGCCCTGGCTGGCCTTGAAATCCCAGAGATTTGCTTGCTTCTGTTTTCTAAGTGCTGGGATTAAAGGCCAGCATTGAACTTTTCCTTATCTAATGCGTAAATTCAAGATCATATACTATGTTAACTAACATATTGCCTTTGTTTTCATAAAATTGAAGTGGCATTAAGCTCTTTCTTTTCCTTTCAGGACTGTATCAACTTTAAAGAGTATTGGTATTTTGCAGAATGTTCTTTAATTTCGGTTTGTAGTCAGAATTTGCATTCTGCTAGGAATATCACAAAGATATTATTATTTTCTCATTATATCATTTCAGGAAACAAATGATGTCAATATGTCCCATTAAAATGATGTTAACTTTGATCATTTGGTTTCTCTGTTCCAAAGTCAGTAGTTTTTTTTCTCTTAATAGTTATCTTTTTTATTATTCTTTTTTTAAGACAGGGTTTCTCTGACTAACAGTTCTAGTTGTTCTGGAACTAGGTCTTGTAGACCAGGTTGGCCTCGAACTCAAAGAGATCCACCTGCCTCTGCCTCCCAAGTGCTGGGATTAAAGTCATGTGCCACCACCATTCGGCCTCTTAATAGTTATCTTGCAGGGAAAAGCTTTAATTATACAAATATTCTATTTTTATAATGATTCTCGCCACTAATTTTTGCATAACATGGATGAACTAGCTATTACTTTGGTAGTTTCAAAATAATTTTATTTATATTCATATTTTTCCATACTTACTAGCTGAATTTCTACTAATACATACTTATATTTATTTACTTATTTATTAGTTTATTTATGCAAAATGAGATTTTGGGTTGATATTTTTAAAATTAGTAAAATACTTATTTTTTAGTTCTATAAGATATGCCAATGAGATTATTGGCTGCATTTTAAACTAAAATATTAGTTTTATTAGTTGATGTATAATATTTTCCAATTTTGAATAATGAAAATTGTTTATATTATGTTACAGATGATAATATCAAATAGAGGAGTCGCTATAGATGAATTACTATTTTATATACACAATGAGATATAATCCAGCCCTGTGGATCTTTATTTTGTTTGAACCAAGTTATAAAGAGAAATTTTCTCTTCTGATTTTATTCAGTTCTGTGTTTACTGACCTAAGAACAGCCTTGTGAGGCTTTTACTCCTAATTGGAGTTTGTCTACTCAAAAAGCAGGAGGCCAATTTTCCCTAAACAACATCAAATCATGAGCACATCTAACATAATACCATGTGCCCAGTAAGTATACAAAAAAAAATGTTTTTGTTACTGAAGCAGGTAGCTCTGAAGCCTTGACGGAATAAAAGACCAAACTTTGGTTTATTACAAGTAATTTTCCCTTGGGACATATGTGCAGGCATTATTTCCTTTGCCATTGTACATATTGAGTACTGAATCAAGTTCTTTGCATTTAAAACTTGTCCAGAGGCACTGCTCACAAAACAAGGAAGTAAATAATGCTGGCGTTGCTTCTAGATGAGATTGGAACACTGGTATTTGTTACTGTGCATTTCTGCCTTGCATGGAGGATACTAAACACATTCATCTCAACACAGATCCTGATTAAATACTGATAAGTAGGACATAAGAAAAAACAGAGCTTGAGTCTGGGTCGTGACCCTTCCTGTTTGTAGGGAGTGAGCTTAGAAATTGGGAGAATGGTGAAACAGAGAGCTATTTGCATGAGCCACTTCTCTCTCTGACTCCAAAGGGCAGAAAACAGCCAACCCACAGTAGCCTTCAGAGCAATAAAGTGGAGAGAGTCATTCCTTAGTGGACAAGAAGGAAGAAGATTGCTTCTTTCCTGCTCATTCTGATCTGACCTCAGAGCTGCAGTTTGAAGCCTCGCTTCAGGTAAGTAAGGTTATTCGGACTTTACAGGATATATTTTTCCTTTCTTTCTTTCGTTTTCTTTCTTTCTTTCTTTCTTTCTTTCTTTCTTTCTTTCTTTCTTTCTTTCTTTCTTTCCCTCTCGTTCACTCTCTCGCACTCGCTCTTTCTTGCTTGCTTGCTTTTCTTTCTTTTTTCCCCCTTCTTTCTGAGTATGTCTATTTGCAATGCAGTTCACAGGTTCCTAATTGCTTAGAAAATAGGAAAGGCTTGTGATACAGTAGACTAAGATCCAGACCCATATTTGCTATGTGTTGAAACATAAAATAAGGTATGTTGTCTTTACAAAGAGTAAATCATTTTAGTTTAGCAAATTTTATATAAATGACCACATAAGCAACTTGCTGGGGTGCCTCTCCGACACTTGGAAAACACCTGTCCGAGTCTGGACCCCTGAAGTTTCATAGTGGCTCTGGGTGGATCCTTCACATGGACTCCAAGAATAATCTGCACCGGGGTTCCTGTAGCTTTTCTCCAGTCCTAGAAGTCTATAATCTTCATTGTTCTAGTTAGAACCAGATCTGGAGATACAGAATATATTGATAAAGCTTTTTGTTTCTTGGAATTGTAAAGCCAGAGGACGGCTTTTCTATCACCTGACTATCTCATAGATGCTACAAAGCTAAAGCCACAAAACAAGAGAAGTAGAAGGGAAAAGGGCAAATAGCCAATGGTATAGATGTATTTTATTTAAAGGTGAACTATTAGCAATGTGTTAATTTAAGAAAACTGTATCACCAACATTTGTAAACTTGAGTACTACTAAATTGTATTTTTTTTCTGCCTTCATAAAAGTGAAGTTTTGTGTTCAGAAACAGCTGCTGTGACAGGTCTGTTATAGTTTTCAGGAATAATTCTAAAGGCTAGGGTACAAACTCAACTCTTTTTAACAGATTGTTAGTATTTAGCAGTTACTCACAGGAAATACAAAATAACAGGGAACAATATCATTTCACTTGATCTGAAAGCTCCAAAGAGCTCAGGGAAAAAGAAATGATGAGAATTTCAGTAGCTTAGTAAAAACTAATGGGTCTTTCTTATAGAATCAGCTTCTATCTGCTTGGCGAATACAAGCTGATAGAACTGGAACACCAAGAAATTAAAAAAACAGTGTTCATCACTGGGAAGTTTGGCAGGAGAGAGGTGGACAGACTGCCTACATACATACACTCAAGGCATAACTGAGCACGTAGCTTGTCCCAAATATTCTCAAATGGAGAATTCACTGGCAATAGTTTTATTAAAGAAGACAAAAAAAAAACACCACAATTAACATGCACTGCTCCCTATTGAGATTCTAATCTAGGAGACTTCATTTGGGACATATTTTTTTTTAAATGTCTTGGGTGATTTTTCTGTAAGTAGACTTTAAACAATATGAGGAAAAAAAGCTACTAACTTAAGGCGATTGACGACACTAGGTTGGGTCCATAGGGAGTCTGTTACCCTCTGTACACTTTTAAAAAAATCTTCCTGATATGCTGCACTGTCTTGAGGCTGTTTACCCCGGTGGTTAAGTGTTATCCCTGGAGCCAGACTGTCCAGCATTCCAGTTCCATATCATTTACATCTTTGCTCAACTTTCCTTATCTTCCGAATGGAAGAAACAGTTGCGATTTTTCATCTCTGGAGGTTGCTGTGAAGATTAAATGTGACAGACCTGGCTGTGCATTGAGCTTACTGTTTTACACAGGTAATATGATGGTCTTTTGTTATTTCTTGTTGCTATTGTTATAATTAATTACTCTCTGCCTTGCTGATAGGTTGCTTATAATATAGGTGAAATGAAAGAGCAAAGAGCTGCCCTGCATTGTCTTTCTGTTAACTTAGAAAACTGGTGAAATTTGAACAAAATGCCAATGCTGATTTATTTTTTTCCATACATTGTTTTGTTTTATTTTTTCCATTCAAGAACATAATTAAAGAAATAAATTTTTTTTCCTTTCTTCCCCTTCTCCCGGTCCCCTCCCACTACCCTCCCCTCCTCCCTCCCCCTTCTTCCTTGAAAGAGGGCATGGTGCTTTGCCCTGTTAGAAGTCCAAGGCCCACCCCCATCCCTCCTGGCCTAGGAAGGAGTGCAT
>PVIU01033925.1:0-11882 GCA_004026605.1 Ondatra zibethicus
TGGAGAGGGGCAAACACTCTCCTGAGGGGTTGGGCCAGCTCCCTGCTGCAATATCCAGTGAGGAACAGGACCAGCCATTCCAGGCCAGTGACTGGTGGGGCTGGCTCAGCACAGCATGGTTCCGATGATCCCTGTGCTAACACTGGTCATGGACATCACCACAGACCTGGACCCAGACATTGGTCCTCAGCAGCGGCTCAGCTCCAGATGCCACCATGGCCTCAGTAGCAGCTCTGGCATCAGCATGACCCCAGGGAATCAGCATAGTCCCAGGTGGCTAGCCAGAACCCTGGCATCCTCAGAGCCCTTGGTGGCAACCGGAGTCACCGACACCACCACAGACCGAGACATGACTCTAGGTAGCAGTCATGGCCTGGACATCCCCATGGCTTAAGGTGGCAACACCAGCCACCCAGATGCGCATTGGGCACCCCCACGGTCCGTGGATACAGACATGGTCAGAGGTAACAAAACAGACCTTGGTCCTCCAAATTGGTCCTGGGTGACAACAGGAGCATCAGACAACAACTCGGATCAGGACTGCTGTAGGGCAACATTGATTCTAGTTTTTGGTAGAACATATATATCACTTTTCAAAGAGAAAAACAGTATTGTAATTTCTTTTTTTAAATATTTTTATGGTTTATTTAACTTTTATTTTATGTGCATTGATGTGAAGTGTCAGATCCCCTGGAACTAGATCTTCAGACAGTTGTGAGCTGCCATGTGGGTGCTGGGAATTGAACCCGGGTCCTCTGGAAGAGCAGTCAGTGCTCTTAACCACTGAGCCATCTCTCCAGCC
This sequence comes from Ondatra zibethicus, assembly GCA_004026605.1. Taxonomy (NCBI): domain Eukaryota; kingdom Metazoa; phylum Chordata; class Mammalia; order Rodentia; family Cricetidae; genus Ondatra; species Ondatra zibethicus. The sequence goes on from PVIU01033925.1 coordinate 803, forward strand.
CCATATTGTAATTTCTTAAACAAAACGATTCTATCTTAAAATTAATGATTTCGGAAAGCACATTTTAAATATCTGGGAAAACAAAGCTGCAATCAAAGAAAATTCATGGTTTTCTATTAGACATAAGGAAAACTAGGAGAACAGATACTTAGCTTCATGATATATTTTTTAAAGAGTAAAAGAAATAACTTTAAAAGTATTAGACAGAGGCCAGGTGTGGTGGCAAAAACCTTTAATCCCAGCACTTGAGAGGCAGAGGCAAGCAGATATCTGTGTATTAGAGGGCAGTCTGGCCTACAGAGTGAGTTCCAGAACAGCCAGGGCTGTTATGCAGAGGAATTCTGTCTTGCAAAGCAAAAGCAAAAAGAAAGAAAGAAAAAGTATTAGACAAGTGCTTTCAAATATCAAATTATGAATTGTCTCTAAAATGTATAAATCACAAACATAGATTCAAAGCTTCCACATTGGTATTCAAAATCCCATATAACCCTTATTATGATACTAAATGGCTCATAAACAAAAAATAATGACCAATCATAAGAATGTACATGCATAAGCCCTATGTTAAATTAAACCAACAAGAGGCTACTAAATCTTCATGCTTAAATTAGATTTGTTTTATGAAAATAGTCGACTATCTTTTCTCCAAGGTGGAGCAGAGACATCAAGAGATACCAAGCCAAGAGTAAAAGTTCTCTGAAGCAACTAAAATAATAGTCATAATAATCTATCTCATGCATGTAAGTAGGGGTCATAAAATATTAAAATAATAAAATACAAAATAAAAATATAGAATATTTCTATATTATAAAAAATATTGGTGAAATTAAAAAAACTCATTCCCAATTTAGAAGGTTGAAATTTCATTTAATAAAGGTGGAATACAAGATAAGTTACAAATATTACAAATAGTCTCTTTAAACCTAAAAAGAAGTCTATTAACATCAGAAAAAAATAGAGTGCTCACACATAGTACTCTTAAAAATACAATCCTTTGTAGTCCAAATGCAAAAATATGCTTAATATTATAAAAAGTTTTTATAGAATGCATGTCCAAAACCAATACTATTGTCCAATTGATATTAAGAAAGATCAACTGTGACAACAATATAACTAATGCTTGCAAACCTCATTTTAAAAGTGACAGAAGTAATGATATTAATAAAATGTAACCACTGCTCCAGCCTATCACTCTTTAAATACCTAGTTAGAAAGCAAAGCTCTCATTCTCCATAGATGTTCAAAATCAGAAATTTCTGTGAACTAACTTAGCAGGAAAGTCAATGAATAAACATAAAAGATATTTAAATAAACTATAAATACACAAATTTTGGGGGGAAATTTCACTCAGATATGTATGTTCTTCTATAACCTAAGGTATAATAAAACATAAAAATTAACTATATTTTTCGCTGTGAGCCTAGCCTTTAACAGCTGAGCCATCTCTCAGCTCAGATGCCCCTCAACTGAAGAATGGATAAAGAAAGTGTGGCACATCTACACATTAGAGTACTACTCAGCAGTAAAAAATAATGACATCTTGAATTTCGCATGCAAATGGATGGAATTAGAAAACATTATTCTGAGTGAGGTAACCCAGACCCAAAACAATGAATATGGTATGTACTCACTCATAAGTGGATACTAGTCATAAACAAAGGGCAACAAGCCTATAGTTCAGGGTCCTAGAGAAACTAAGTAATAAGGTGAACCTAAAGAAAAACATATATAGACCCACCTGGAAATTGGAATCAGACAAAAATTTGGGAGCAGGGGAGTGGGAGGTAGAGGGGGGGAGAAGGGGAGTTGAGGAGAACTTGAGGGAATGGGATGGTCGAGATGGAGGAAGGACTGATATGAGAGCAAGGAAAGAGATATCTTGATTGAGAGAGCCAATATTGAGTTAGCAAGAACCTGGCTCTGGATAAATGCTCAAGAACCCACAGAGATGAACCCAGCTGAGACCCTCAGCAATAGAGGAGAGGGTGTCTGAACTGAACTTACCATGTAGTCAGACTGATGATTATCTTAAATATCACCATAGAACCTTCGTCCAACAACTGATGGGAACAGAGGAAATGACCCACATCGGAGCACTGGACTGAGCTCCCAAGATCCAGTTGAAGAGTGGAGGGAGTGAGAGTATGAGCAAGGAATTAAAGACCATGAAGGGTTCATCCACTGAGACAGTTTGCATGAACTAATGGGAACTCACCAACTCCAACTGGACTGGGAGTGACCAGCATGTGAATAACCAAACCCCTCTGAAGAGGGTTGACAGCTGGGGCAGACTGAGAGATCACTGATAGTGACACTGGGATGTGTCTCTTCTGTATATACCAGCTTCATGGGATCCTATTCCCTTTGGATGTAAACCTTGCTCAGCCTAGATGTAGTAGGGAGGGTCTTGGACTTTCCACGGGGCGGGGTACATGGCACTCCCCTAGGGTTGGAGGGATTGGGGGGAGGGTCTGTGGAGGGAGAGGGAGAGACTGGGAGGAGGGGAGAAGGGGAAGGTATGGGAATTTGGATTGGTATTTTTTTTAAGTAATAAAAAAAGATAAAAAAAAACCATGTTCATGATTAAAAAAATTAACTAGAAGGCATGTAGGTGTGACAGATATTAATCTGAAGTTAACCTGGTAGCAGTATAGATGGTAGTGTTTAAGAAATATTGAGTAACTTGTCCTTTCTCCTTATATAGTTATGACAGGCAGACTTATGGTCTTTTGTCCATTAGATACTAAATGTGTAATACTTCTACCCAGACATTACACATTTCATTTTTTTCCTGAGGAGAATGAACTATGATAGCTGTGTATTTTTATGCTATAGGATAAACAATAGTAAACTCTCTTAACAATGGTATGCTTTCAAGCTGTAAAAATGTTTACATCCTTAGTTGTTTGCTGTTCATTATTGCTGTTACAGAACCAGGGAGCCATACTGAGCCAGAAGAAGTTTTGGAGGACATTTAAAATAAACATGTTCTATTCTGAAACATGAAATCCTTCTTGTCCGTAGAGTAAACTCTAAGTATAAACAGCAAATAACTCTTTGTCAATATAACTTATATCACATACAGACAGATCTGTGAAAGGGAAGATTATACCAAAGTATAACTTAAAAGTGGTATCTGAATTGAGAGAGTTAAAGTTGCATTTGGAAAGAAAAAGTTTTGATAATTATATTAAAAAGTAAAAATCCCACTTCACATAACAGAACATATTAAAATTTAGCTTTATATAATGTTCCAATGTAAGCAATTTCAAAAAACCCAAAGAATAAGAGTAATATTAATGCTATTTCTTTTATTATTATTTTATTTTATTACTTTTAAAAATACCAATCCAAATGCCCACCTCCTCACGTCCTCCCACTTCCCTCCCACTCCCTCCACAACCCTCCCCCAACCCCCCTTCAGTCTTAAGAGAGGGCAAGGCACCCTGCTCTGTGGGAAGTTCAAGGACCTCCCCACTACATCCAGGTTGAGCAAGGTATATATCCAAAGAGAATAGGATCCCAAAAGGCCAGTACATGCAGTAGAGACAAATCCCAGTGCCATTGTTATCGGCCCCTGTGTCTGCCCCAACTCTCAGCCACATTCATAGGAACTAGTTTGATCCCATGCTCCTTGATTCCCAGTCCAGTTGGAGTTGGTGAGCTTTCATTAGCTCAGGCACATTGTCTCAGTGGGTTAACCCCTCATGAACTTGACTTCCTTGCTCATACTCTCCCTCTTTCCACTCTTCAACTGGACCTTGGGAGCTCAGTCCAGTCCGATATGGGTCTCTGTCTATAACTTTGTTTCCATCTGTTGTTAGATGAAGGTTCTATAGTGATATTTAAGATAATCATCAGTCTGGCTACAGTACAAGGCCTGTTCAGACACCCTATTGCTTAGGGTCTTAGCTGGGGTCGTCCTTGTGAATTGCCGAGAATTTTTCCGGAGCCAGGTTTTTTGCTAACCCCAAAATGGCTCCCTCAATCAAGATACCTCTTTCCATTCTCTCATATCTGTTCTTCCTATTAACACTATTTCTACAATGCACATGATGACAAAGGCCTTTGCCATGTCCAACAGAGAAAAATTGTTAAGGTATCCTCTATGTGTATTTCCCCTATTGACTATTTTTTTTATTTTCAATGCAATTATTTTTCGGAGTTTAGTGGAAAAGTAAAGTCATTTCAGTAAAATGCAATTTTATAAGTTTGTAAAGAAATGCCTTAACTGTACTCTAAGGCTCATGGAGAACACCTATAGAAAGAATAAAAATAAATCATGTTTTTTTCTATAAAGTGTGAACAGTGTCTCCTAAACCTTTACGTGCAGAAATGGGAATTTTAATGGCTTACCATGTGTCTTAATTTCTCCTATCAACTTTCTTCTCCAAAATTCTATAAATTCTATTTTGAATTTTATGCTGACTTATATTCTTCTTTGTTCTCTAAATATAATTAGGTTTCGAATATTTTGTCAAAGATTATTTCTAAAATGTGAAAACATGAACAGCATGTACATTATTATAACACTATAAGTATATTTTATTGCAGAACCAACTATGATGTTGGATTTACATTTAATTTCCTATTTGTTCACTCACAAGGTACCTCTGCTACATTAAAGGAGAATGTTCTGGATTCAAACTCAAATGCATTCTCTTTTCTTATGCTCCACTGATGTCTTAACTTCAAATAACAATGTAAAAATTAATAAATTTTCTGAGTTTTCAGTCATTTCTTAAATATCTTCCTCATGTAAAAATCTGTTTATATTTGTCCACCCATGTGAACACACAGCCTCTTCAAATGTAGTAGAAGGCAGTTCAATCCGACTGGTAGAAAAATGAGAAGCTTCTCTGGGAATGATCAAACTTTTCTAATGTCTTTCTTTATTCATTTACTTTATATTTTATATAAACTTATATACCCCATGCTTTACTTATATTCCCTTCATGAGAATCTTGTGATAGATTTGATGTTTTTGTTTTGCTTCATTTGTTTTCTGGCAGTCTTTGGTACAGAAAAAAAGTAAGAGGAACAAGCAACTTGGAATACTAAATTCCATTTGAAAGAAATATTGGAATGACATTCTGCCAAAGGAAAGTGAGAGTAAATTTAGATAACAAGTATATTGCTGCTATCAATGCAGGTGAAAGGCCAAGAGAGTATAAATCTCATTTATTTTAGCAAAATGCTTACACGTACATGGGAGAAACTAATAAAAGATCAATTTCTCTATAGAAAAGTAGAAGTTGAGATTTTATAGGAGAAAGCAGATAGTGTTTGAAGGTGTTGCTTAATTAACTGGCAGCAAGATGGGTGGTGTTGATGTCTAATAACTGAAGAGTACCACATTTTGGTCAAAAAACCACAAATACTCACAATTATAAGTGTACACAAAAGAATCTTCACAATTTGTCAGGGATAACTGTGGGTCCTTTCACTGAAAGAAAACATATGTGTGGCCAAGAAAATAAAAATTGAGGTGGTCTTCTGGAATTCTAGTAAGGGCTTAGGAAAGCAGAAGCTAATTCTGAATCAAATGTTATCCATAGACCGAAGTAATTCAGTAATTTGCTATTTAATTTTATTTGAGGGGAAAAGAAGAGTAAAAGGAAGCTGGACATGCCATTGGCTAAGAAGAAATGATGAATCCTAGCAGTCAAAAAAAGTGAACAGAGACTATCTTGAGGGAAAAAGAGGGCTTTGTGACTAATGTTCTTAATTTCCTATCAACCTAGGCATGTGCAGCAAATAAGATATGAATCTTCAGTAGGCCGTGTCTTGGTTTTCAATTGATAGCTAAAGAACAACTCAGACACACTGAGAGTAGCTATTCAAACCATAATGTTTACCTATTTTTTGTAAATGAAAATGAGTTTTACCTTTCTACCATATGAAATTTGAATGACAATAATGCTTGAGGTTGAAAATGAGGCAGAGAAATATAAGTGTTTGAATGTTTTTCAATAAAATACTCAATATCTTAAGCCTGGCATGAATGGCTTGACTTACCTTTGATGACCCTTGCTTCATATACACCTTGTGTTAGAATTCTCAGCATGTTCATTGTGGATTCTAAGTGTCAAAGGCCTTACAGCTACTGTTATACACATTTTATAGCCAAACAAAGTAATCAAAGATAGATATGTTTATAAGGAAATGAACTGATAGCCCAGCCATCATCCTGGAAGTTTTTCCATTTTTCAAACTCAGAGAACAGGGATTGAACTGAACCTATTCTGTGATCATCTAGGTCTCAGAACTTGAACTCCATTTCTGAACTTGTAGAAGCCCTCAGCAAGTCCATCTTTCTACAGATCAATATGACTCTTGGTCCAGTAATGAGAATGTAACAAAGAAAGATGAGAGACTACACTTATTCTGTTCCTACTGGCACTGAGTAGGCTCTGCACTGTCTTGGGGAAGCTGCCTGTCTCTTTTTTATCCAAAATAAAGCCTTGGTTCTCGTGGAAAGCATGTCTCTTCACAGTTGTCTATGTTATACTCATTTATTGCTTGTATGGAGTCTCTGGTGGTTCAAATATAGTTATGTGCTGAAATATGAATGGATTACAAATATTGATATCTATATCTTCCATATATATAACATATTTATATGCCCCATTGCCTCATATGACTTGACATAAATTCAGCAATGAAACTATTAAAATTTGCACAACTTGGGTAGTGTAGTATTGAAAGGAGGATGGGACATTTTTGAATTTAGAAAGTTGTGTGGTAGGACATGCCTCATGCTGATAAGGCTGATCTGTTGGATATGTCTAGTTTTATGTGTGAAATGTGATCAGTAAAAACAAAAGATGAAAGAAAGAAAAGCTTTTCAGGTGTTATGCCTAAATGCTTTAGAATCAATAGGAGTAAAAATACCCACAGGGCAGTCCTCTTCCCTAGTTAATTTTTTAGCTTTGTCAATATATACAACTGGAATGCAGGCAAAGAGTTTATATTCAATAACCACACCCCTTTGTCTGCTCTGTAATAACCATTTAATATTTATTGCAATGTTTTAAGTGTTAACACTGTAATATTTTTATAGGAGTAATATGATGTTCTTTTATTTTGGTAAGATTCAATTTTGCAAAATCATCTATTACTTTAAGTAGAAAATAATTAAGCAAATAAGTACCCTAGAAAGTATTTATTTCCTGGTCTATGATCTGCTCAGAAGCTACATTGTGCTCATGAATGAAAACCAAAATAAATAAATAAACGAATGAATAAATAAATAAAGTCTACCAATTTTAGTATTGCTTAAAAGAAAACCCTCCTTGCTGGTTTTTTAAATTGTCATGTAATTGACTAATTCTACAGTAACCAGGATTGGGAGTAACTAAAAACCCGCTATATTCCTAATGATATTCAATGAGGCACAAGAAATGAATAGATGGATATGGTCCAGTTGCTAGAAAATAGTTGTTTGTTACTGACTTGTCTGAGAGGAAATGAACACTTTCATTTTTCCGTGACAGAGTATAAAGTGTTCCTCACTGGGGCTGTTCTAAAAGCTCCATGCCTTTGAATTCTGATAAGGAGGCAGTAGTTAAAGGAAAGCACTCAAATAATCTCAACTAACACAGGTTATTTTACAAGCTGGGTTTTTTATTCCTTTATATGTAAATTTTCCCCAGACTTCAAACCAAAGAATGTCTGCAATCTATATCACATATAACATTATCAGCAAGGTGTCATTTAGCTTCCTTTAAATATTAATTACTAAAGGGACAATAAAATGTGTTGACTTTGTAGGGATAGATCTCAGGGAGAGCAGAAAATCAGTAGTTTTCAAACTTGGCTGTGCTTTGGAACTTTGACAAATAGTCCCCCCCCACCATGGGTCCTATTTTCAGGGGTTCTGACTTAAGTGGCCTGTGGCCCCAGTATCTCAATTTAAAAGTCCACTCAATGACTCTATTATGCATTCGGGGTTGTAGTCACAGAAAAGGAAAGGAATTATGGAGATGCAGTAAAGCAAACAGCTCTATTTCTTTCCCTGTTTTTCATTTAAAATAACTATTATAATACCACTATTCAAATTATAAAGAAATGACCTATAACCGTTTGTTACCAATGTCAATATGGAATTTGCTGCTTCAGTGTTGGCCCTTGCCCCCTCCACATAGTATGAAGATGAAGAGAGACTTCATGTTCAAGTATGTATTTATGATAATATAGAAAGTTGACTGACTTCTTCCACCTACTAACAATCTGTCAATACATCCATCTGTCTATCCATCCATCTACCACCTATCTACTAACTTGCTCAAGGTATCAGGATTCGTGGAGAAAGATTGTTTATTTACTAACACCGTGGTAGTATTATTAATAGATAGCAACAGATTTATTTCACTAAAGAGGCAAAAAACAACATACTAGCTAACATGAAAGACGTGTTCCAGATTGGAAAATATATCCTTTCTTGGCAAGAGTTGAAGTTGAATTGGTAGATCATGATTCTAAGCAAAGTTAGCCAGGCAGAAAGACAATATCACATTTGCACTCAGATTTTGGAGTTTCTCTTTTTAAAGATAGGAAAGTACAAAGGGGTGCTCTTTGAGATATCTGAAGCATAATACAGGGATCAGAAGGCTAATGGGAGGATGATTATAGAGGGCAATGGGAGGATGAATATGTATTAAAGTGTATTATCTATATGTTGTGATGGTTAATATTGATTATCAACTCCACAGGGTCTAGAATTACCTAGGAGACAAGCCTCTGCGTATACCTGAGAGACACTGTCAGTATTTGGTTGGCTTCTGGGTATGCCTGTAAAAGATTATCTAGATTAAGTTCATTGAGGCCAGAAGACCCACCTTAACTTTGGGCAGTACCATTCTATTTGCTGACATCCTGAGCTGAATAACAGAAAGTATGCTGAGTATCACCATTCATAACTCTTTCCTGACTATGGATGCAACATGATCAGTCATCATGAGTTTCTGCCACCATGATATTCCTGGTATAACAGATTGTGACATCAGATTTGGAGCCCAAATAAATTCTGTTTTTTGTTCCTTTTGCTACAGCATTTTATATATATCCCAGAAACCAGAAAAGTAATTAAAACATGTCTGAAAATATCTCTTTATGAAATTCACAATTAGTACATAATAACAAAATAGCTAGTAATAGAAAAATGTGCTATGCTCATTTGTGATATGAGATTAAAGATTCATATAAATGTGTGAAATCACCTGTAGTCCCTAGAGAGATCTTTTTACAATCATAAATAGATTGTATATGCTAAAACTTTGTACATTTTTCAAGGACTTAATAAAGTGATTTAATCTTGCTACTTCCTCTTGATTACTATTACTACCTGCCTCCACAACTCACTGATTATTTATGTCTAATGCTTTCTAAACTAGTAGTTCACCTATAATGGACAGGAAGTATAAATAAATAGAAGAGATAGTGATCCATTCATTTTTATTTTAAATGAGGAATTTCAAAGCTGAAAAGTTAAAAGACCTAGCACAATTAACACTGGTCATCTAGGAAGCAATGATATTGACTTTCCTTCTGTAGGCTACATAGTTCTTTACTGTTTTAATGAGTATTTATAAATTTGAAGTTCATCAAAAATACATTATAAAACTAAATTAGGAAATTGATTTATTTGGAATCCTTAATGCCAGGGTAAGGGGACCAAGTTTTTCAAGCTACAATGAATTTTCATTATCTGAGAGATAGGTACCTAATGTTGTTCAACCAATAAAAGTATCCCTCAACACCACTGCCACCCTGCTCTAAGTACATACCCATGAATGCACACAGAACTCTTATGCATGAACATGCTCTTGCATGGGAATCAGGCTCTGACTTCATCTGTAATTCTTGTTGGTCTGAGCAGTAGCAATATAACATTGGTTTGCCCTGGAAGCAAAGCATAGTGAGTTAAGGGACTCAGAAACATTGTTTTCCAGAGGGGAGAAGTTAAAAAATGTGAGCTTCTTAGCCTTGCCACCCAGAGAGCTCTGCAGGAGGCAAGTAAGCTTTGTGTTCCTCTAAGGCACATGGGCTCCTTATTGCTCTAGGCAGCTATAACCAGTCCCAGTGTGGAAAGACTACTGCTTGTGTTTACAAAGATGATCTCACTCTTGAATCAGCTCTTTCTTGAGGTAAGCATGTGAAGTGGTGTGGTCTTTATGCACATCTTGTCTAGGCTACAATATTGTGTGGAACTCCCCTATCACGTCTAAAGACATTATCTAGCAGCACACATTCTGATCTTCTGGCTCTTAAAATCTTTCCTTCCTTTCTTGAATTACCTACCCTGAGCCTTAGGATATATAGGGGTTGTATTGTAGTTAAACTAAATGGAGTTGGACACCATAGGGTCAATTATTCTTTACATTTTGACAAGGTTTGAGTCTCTGTGGTAGCCTCTTCATCTGCTACAAAAAGAAGTTTCCTTGATGGGGTTAAGGTCTAAGAACTATAGTTAAATGTTGTATTGACTTAGATTTTGAAAATGGCAGTACTAGGTTGTTCGCTAGGATCCATGATATGTCAAACCGTTGGTAGTTGTCTATATTTACAATACCATGCATGAATTCTTTCCTATTGGATGTATCTTAAGGTATATGTGTGTGTGTGTGTGTTTGTGTGTGTGCGCGCACCACATTTACACAATTAAGAATACATTATTAGGCTAGCAACTGTTGTGATTCACAAGCTTTACACTACCTTGACAAGTTTCTTCTGATACTATGAGAGTTTGCCCTCAAGAAGGTGGCTTCTAAGCAGTACCTGCTAGATTCCTCCAAGTTCTGCATCTCTATCTACATGTCTTCAGCAACTGTGTCTTACCTTTAAATTATGAGAGACAACCAAGAACAAGAACAATAGTTTATATGGCTTAGAGGGTTTCTAATCTACAATTCAAAAGGTTTACCTGGCTCAGTACTGGAATTATTGTTAGTCTCTGGTTCCTGGAGGGGGACCATTATCAACTTGTATCACATAACTCCATTTAAACTACAAACAAACAAACACACACACACACACACACACACACACACCTATGTTTTAAGCAAACACATAAGATATT
>PVIU01033927.1:0-11881 GCA_004026605.1 Ondatra zibethicus
TCCGTGGGACAAAGGAGGCCCCCTAGCAGGGGACTTGTCCTTCCCCCAAGGCCTCAGCCCGGGTGGGCCGAGCTCAGGTGCAGCCGGGACAGGGTCCAGATGAATCCGCGGAAGCTGGTTGGGCGAGGATCCCGGTCCCAAAAGCAGGCCTACTGAGGGTTGCCAGCTCCTCTCTGCTCGGCTCCGTGGGACAAAGCCAGTTACAATATTTATATCTACTTTATCTTTTATCATAATAAAGGAAAACTATAACTATCCATTCTTCAACTCCATCAAAGATTCCAAAAGGATATAATATTACCTAAGTAAACGAGAAGTAAGGAACTTCCAAAACTCTAGAAATGACAGAGTCATCTCACTGCCTGTACAGTCACCCAAAGTTCCTCTGTACCGTTGGGGCATCCATCTTTAGCCTACAGGCCCATAGTATCCAGCAGACTTTTCCATGAAGCAGGAAATTTCAAAGACAGTTCAGTCACTTTCTTCTGTATCCTGAAGAATGTCTCACAGACTCTTTCATGAAATAGGAACCCCAAAGGATCATTTCACTTTTAGGCAAGTTCAGTAGTCCTCTCTCTGCGGGTTCTTCATGTCCAGTTTATGCAACAGTCCAAGCAAGAGCAGTTTCTTGCCCAGATGGCTAGCAAACTCCATAAGGAGCCTCTTCGATGCCCATTTTCCTCTAAAGTAGCTGGTGCTGCCAGGAGCAGACATGTCTCATTGTCATGAAAAGTCCTAAGTTATTAAAACATTAAATGCCATATTCTGAGTCTTTGAAAGATATGAAGGATGCCTATCTGAAATATATCTATGCACATCTAGAAATTCTAACTAACATGACTACAAGCTTGACTATTATAGATGACTATCTATTAACCTGTATTTCTTTTTTAATTTATTTGTTTATTTATTTAAAAAGAAAACAATCTTTTTTCATTTTACATACTAATCCTAGTTCCTACTCTTAACCCCTCACCCCACCTCCCATCCAATCCTCAGAGAGGGTAAGGCACATTGCTTTGGGGAAGGTTCAAGGAAATAGAGATGGAGACCTTCATTGGAGCATTGGACTGAGCTCCCAAAGTCCAGTTGAAGCGTGAAAGGGGTAAGAATATAAGCAAAGAGGTCAAGACCATGATGGGTACACCAACCCCAGCCAGACAAGGGAGGAAACAGAATAGGTTCAAACTAGTCCCTCTGAATGTGGATGACAGTTGTATGACTGGGGCAGACTGAGAGGCCACTGGCAGTGGCACCAGGATTTATCCCTATTGCTTGTTCTGACTTTTTTGGAACTTATTTTCTTTGGATGGATATCTAGCTCAGCCGAACCTGTATTTCTCTATTATACATTACATTTTTAAATGAGCTGCACAAACATAATACCTTAATAAAGAGCTGAAATATACACATAACAAAATTGACCTTAAATTTGTATCAATAAACCAAGATTCATACCAATGCAAAATATTTATCTCTATAGCATATCCTCCCTTTAAATATAAGCAAATATTTATAAATAATCATTTAGGGAATTTGGGCATTGTTCTCTAGACTACTTCCTGGTGATTGGGGGTGCTGTTAATCAGGTCTTTTATGAGGTATCCTGTGTAGTAGGTCCATCTCAGCCAGCAGTCCTAAAGCTGTTGGATCATCTGAGCCATTGCTTCAGGGGGCCCTGTTAATCAAAACATATTGGCCAGTAAGGAATCCACAGCTTTGTATCCTCTGTGGAAACAAAAGCAAAACCTCTTTTCCAAAGCAACATGTCCTTAGACCCAAATTTTGAAGTCAGGATACCTTTAAAATATATATGTTGGTTTAGCTTAACAGCCAATACAATGAAGTGTCTCTCTGTAATTAGCTTATTCACAATCAAAATATTCAATAATATACATAATCCAGAATTTCTGTGTATATTCCATTTTACATGGCTTATTTTTCTTACTCTATTACTTTTTCTACAAGTTTAATATTTATTTTGTTATCTTTACTCCTTTAATCTATGACTGTCTGTACTGTTTTATAACTGTCTATAATCTTTTTATTCTTTCTCCCAAGCCTATGGACATTTATCCAGCACTGTGACCTGTTTAGAGGCCTTTTTCATCTGAATCTATCTTTATTGTGTGTGTATCTATAATTATTTTCTGACGAGGAGCACTTTTTTATTTTATTTTATTTAATGCTAAGTGAGCTTGGCTAGGATCAACTCTGTGGCCCTGCCTGTTGGCTCCACCCAGTCCAACATGGCAGAGGCATGTCCACTGCCTCTGAGAGCCATGCATACTGCCCCAGCTCCAGGGTCGCAACACTTCTATGTCATCATTAAGCAAGCAATTTTGTAACATGCTGCTCACAGACCCCACTTAAGTGCTCAGCCTCCTGAGAGAGCCAGAGCTATTCATGCAACTAACACAAACCAGGAAGCCCTCCCCTAAAGAAGCAGCGCAACCTTCACTGCCAACATTGAATCAGGAAGACCTCTTTTAAAGAAGCCATGGAGGCCCTGCTCACTGCCAGCAAACAGAGGCCATCCAGGAAAAAAAAATATGCAATTCCTACAGAATCTTTGCTATTCTATTTAAGGAGGATGCCAACTTGATTATGGCAGCCTTAGAGGTGCAGCATGAAGAACAGCATCATGAAGAAATAAAGAGCCAGCTCCCAAGCCTAATTCTAAAATCCTAAGTAACACACCCGGGATCAGTCATTTTGGGTTTCTGCCTCTTTCTCTGGGTTAGTTTTATCTTCTTTGTAAGTCTCACATTATTTGAGCAATTATAAAAATATAAAGCCCTTAAAATAGGATCTGGCTTGTAGCCATTCCTTCGTAACTATTAGCATCTGTTATTATTCTTGGTATAAAGTTCATATTACAGGGCTAAAACCCTTCTAGCATGAAACACATAATGTCCATTCATTATTAGAATCACCTTAACTCAGGCAACTGAAGAGCCGAGACAGAGAAGCCACAGTCTTTCTAGAAACCTTGGATGTGAACGTGGTGTGCCACTGATCCCAATTTTTAAAGTTTAGGGGTTTTGTGTGTGTGTGTGTGTGTGTGTGTGTGTGTGTGTGTGTGTGTGTGTGTGTGTGTCCCACGATCAAGATTACATTATTAGCTCATTCATAATTATCCACCCTCTACAGTGTTCAGGGTTTGAGATACACTAGTGAATATATGTGGTTCCTGACCTTAAGCAAACCTCATTAACAGAGGCAATTATTACCAGGGAAAATAACACAGCAGTTGAATCATTAGTTGACTCTTCTAACCACTGCAGGCTCTAAATTCAGAACCAACAAGATCAAATAGAAAGGACTTTTAGAACTAGAAGGCAGTGCAAGGAAGACTGTCAAGGGCAGAACTGGCCAAATTAATTACTTGATGCTTATCTTATAGCTGGCCTTCTCTGGTGACACAGCTGCACAAATGGTATTTTGGAGAAGAAAACTCAAAACTTGACTGACAGATTGCATTAGAAAATAGTATTCTGGTTTCATATTATGTGTATCGAGACTATTAGGGCTGACAAGGATATTAAGAGGTTTTATCTCATGGGAAAATTCCTGCACCAACTCTGATATCATTTTAAAGGAAAACGGGGATCGTTTGTCCTCCGAAGGAGACTGCACTTTCCTGCAGCCCTACGCCAGAGTCACAATGTGTGTGTTATTACTGCAGAGCCAGGATTAAAAATCTGAGCTAATGAGTTCTTGTTTCACCCCAGGCAGGTGGCTGAGGAGTAGAGAGGAAACCTAGTAGGTTTCCTCTGCCCAGACTACTTAAATGAAGCAGCTGCTGGGGTTCCATTGCTTCCATTACTGATGAGTAGCACACGGAGACACAGACCTGGGCTCCTTTAATGGCAAACACCTGAGAAGAAGAACACATTTGTCCTCATATCCAGTCCCCTCTCAGCCCTAACCTGTTCCTAGCAAAGTAGCCCATGTGCCCATGACCAGCCTTTGCCCCAATGGCATCGGTCAGTCTGCTCTGGAAGACCCTTGGCAAGCACCCAAACCTACTTCAGCCCACTGATCAATGGTTTTTGCCTGAATAAGCATCATACAACTTTTGGTTTTAAGTTTTTAGTAGTTAAACAATGACATACCCACTGCCTCACAGGTTATCCTCACAACAGTTGTCTAACTCAATTTGTTCTGCCATTAACACTTTTGTTTCATCTTCCTCACTCGTAATTAGTAGTTTTCACACTTAAACCGTATGGAACATCATGAACATCAGAGACAACAGAAACTGATGTGACATTTTTGAGACTAAAGATGGCAGAGTTGAGCGAGAGATGGGCTCTATGTGTGTTACAGACTGTGCTTCTGCCCCACTCTCTAAACTTTCTCCCCAATTCAAGCCTTGCTCCCCAAGGTGATAACATATAGAGAGGCAAATAGCGACAAAATAGTAGGGGGTAGGGATCCTCGTGGGATCATTTGGGAGATATCACAGAACTAGCAAGTGCCTGACCCTACGCCCTTAGCCTCACTCATGCCATTGCACCCTCCCCACAAAACAAGAAAAAGGCATATGAAGCCACAGGAGGAGAAAGCCCTCTCTGCAAGGAAGAAAAAGACTTCTCTTGAGGACCTAAGTATGATAATGTATTGTATTTTTAGAAAACTTCTAACTTCCAATTGAGAACATAAGTCATTTTACATATTTTTGGTAATTTTTTAAGGTAACCATACAAAGCAGTAGATTTCATTATGGTATGATCATATATGTAAATAAATACATATATAAACATGTAAATATATGTTTATATGTGCACATACATATGCATGTATAGATACATATATATGCATTAATCACTGTTCTGCTTCTTATCAAATGTATCCTATTACTTTCTCAGTTTCCCTCCTTTAAGATATCTTCTTTCATCTCATTAACCCCTTCCTAGTTTTGTTACCAGACTACATATAGTCTGTATTTATTATATGTTAAGATATTATGACAGGATCGTGTGTGTGTGTGTGTGTGTGTGTGTGTGTGGTTTCCAAACATGAGGGAATGTCTAGTTTCCAAACATGAGAGAATGCATGTACTGTTCATCTTTCTGGGTCTGGTGTATTTTATCTAATATAATGATTCCATACCCATCCATTTTCCTACAGTACCATGGTTTCGTGCATTACGGCATAAAATTCCATTGTGTATATAAGCCACATTTTCCTTCCCAGTCATCTGTTGGCAGAAGTCTATGCTGGCTCTATTTCTTGTCTGCTATGAGTAAAGCAGTGATAAACATGGATGAAAAGGTTTTTCTGAGCTATGCTGACTCACAGTCCTTTGGGGATATGCTCAGGAATGGTATTGTTGGGTTTTATGGTAGTTCTAGTCCGTGTTTTGATGAATTCCTGCACTCATTCCCATGGTATAGTCCCTAAACAAGTCCACACTCTAACCCATGTTGGGACTTCACTCTTGGGCTTCTCAGTCTCTAGACACATGAGGAGTAGGTTCCTATTTTGTAAACCAATCTGTGATACTTAGTGTGGCAGCCTGAAGTGACCAATAGGGCATAAAACAGAAATAACACTATCAATCTGACTTATAAATCTTGAAAATCCTGTGTTGTCTATTATCCCTAGAATATTAAGATAATTGCTTCATTTATTTATACACTTATGTAAAGAGCTACAAAAGCATGAGTTTTAACTACATTTAGAAATGCCTGAATAAAAGACTATGAAAGACTCCATTGCATCAAAACAAAATCTTTAAAATAATCTCTGCATAATCGTAATTTTAATAAGTATGTTTCAAGATGTAGTAGGACCAGACAATCACCAAAAATTTAAATATAAAGTTAATTTACTTGAAATAAATCATTTTTAACCATTCAATCAAATTAGTGAAATCCCTTGTAGATAATGTAATATTAGATAATCTGTGTTCAAAGTCTTGGAGTAGGAACATGTTGACCCCATCCTTATTGGCTTAAACTCTAACATATAAAAACCTATAATGATCATTCAATAAGCTTTGTTAATAATTAATTTATCTGTTCCTATTACAAGACAACTCATAATTGCCTCTGTCTTTCAAATTCTCACACTTATGTTATTTATTATGACTTCAAATCTACACTGTAACTTGTATATTCTTATTTTTTAACTTGGCATTTCAGCATGGATGGAGATCAGAATCAGTTTGATTTCAGCTCAAATAGCCTAGTAAGACATCAATGCAAAACGAAAATGAGGAAAAAGAAAAGGCTGAACTCAAAAGTTATTCACTTCAGCACAAAAGCAGAATTCAAAGGCTTCCAGGCTGTGTTCGAGGCTCTCTGCTGGAGATAATGAAACACCGACTGCTTGTCACTCATTCACTGAACTCCATGTGGACAGCAAGGAGTGATCTGAACTCCACCCAGGGCAGCAGTACTGTCTGTGTTTCTATGGTACACCATACAAATGCACATATTTCTTTTAGAAACTAAATAAAATTTTTATTAAAATAAATTTTTCTCATTGCATTTATTTACTCTCTTAATAGCATCTTCCAACTTAGAAAATGTTTTTTTTTCCTCCAAAGACTATTGAGTCAAAAGCTTATCTACACCTGCTTCCCATCTCTTTAAAACAAACCTTAGTGCGTCCTCATGGGTGCTTAGGGGAAGGCGAAATGAACATTCAACAGCAATAGCAGAATAGGTTAAAGAAAAGAGAAATGCTTCCCCCACTAGGGAAAGAGTGAAGAGCTCTTGTGGGGAGGTCATTTGTGTGCGGGTGGTCATGTGTGTGCACAACATGTAACAGACAGGTATGTGTGTGAATGCGTTTGGAAACTGAGGTCAATGTTAGGTATCTTTCTCAGTTGTGTTCCTCCTGAACTGGGAGCTTGTCAGCTGAGCTAGACTGATTGGACAATGAGTTGCAGGGTCACTAGTCTGCACTCCCAACCTCCTCCAGCACGGGTGTTACAGACCTCATCCAGCTTCTCTGGGCCCTAAATGTATAGAGGAAGGTTGTATATTTAAATAATAATTAATAAATAATTTAAGATATCAAATGATTTCAGAACAACCCAGAACTAAACTGTGCAACATAACCTAGTTTCCCTGTAAGAGGAAGAAGAAAAGGCTGTGAATGGCTTTATCCTCCTCAACCCTTTTATTATCTGTGAAATGGCACACAGCAACTGTACTGGCTTCAGGATGCAATTCTATTAACTTGAGGGTTTTTTTTCTCTCTCACATGGGACAGCATTAGAGAAATGAAGAATGGGCAGGTGTAAATTTCACACACACCTCATACGGAAAGAACACCTAGAGTCAGTGCTGAAAAGCTTTTAAATGAACCAAATCGTTATATAAATATTATTCATAATGGATATTACCTTTTGGTAAAGGGAGAAACTTGCTTTCAGAGGAGAAGGTGCCAAGAAGCCGGTAGGAAAATGAGAAACTGAACTGCAGAGCCTAGAGGCTGAAAGACTTGCTAGAGAAGGAGAGGTTCTTCTTCAGATACAAGCGGTCATTTCTGCCTCATCTCTTACATGATCTTTAGTTGATCCCTATGGTTACACTTCAGCCCTCATGCTCCACTGCGACTCCGTTACCACTGTACCCACCATGCTCATGTTACCTCATTTCACAGTGAAGACATCGAGGAGGCTCTTTCTCTACATCAGAGCCTGGTACAATTTCCGGCATGTAGTAAGATATCAGTAACCAATTTTTAGATCAATGAGTTAATTTTTCAAGTGTCCCTTTGATCTTTAATTGCTTTTCTTCCTCAATATTTCCACTAAATAGTCTCAAGGACTAAAGTTAGGGAACAAAGAAGAAAAGACCTGCCCGGAGATAATGAATTTAGAATTTCATTTGTAGACTCAGACTGGCATCTAGTTCACAATCTCCACTCCAGCACTGGACACAGTGCCTTTGCTCATTGACACTGGACATAGATTTGTGGGTTGGAGCTACAGTAGCTCTATTCAGATGGAAGACACTTTATTGATCTTGTTGAGTGTGTTTCCGCAAGCAGAATCTAATATTGAAGTTGTTGAGAAAAGCCATAGTCTTAAACTTGAAAGCTTTTGTTTTTTAACCCTGTATACCCTTAAGCCTTGACTTGGTCTATTCCTCTCTTTACCATATCATCTCGCTTACAACATATTAACCCATGGCAAGTATCTTTGTGTGAATGCTAGTACTAGCTAGCCAGAGCAGCCACTCAATAACAGTACATGGTGATTCCATGAGAGCCCACTGAAGTCCACTGGCTTTCTTCCTTTCTTTGTTCCAAGATGCCTTCTTGTCCTTACTCCCGGTCCTCTGATCCAGCTTACATGCTGAGGTTCAGCTTTATAGTCACTCCGGGGCATCTTCATGCTCTCCAGATCGACTGTGCTGTGCCCAGCTGACAAATTGCTTAAATATAGCTTTCTATCCACAATTCACCTGCACCGAAGGGGCTACAAGCATGTGGAGGTGGACAAAATGTTGTTCCCATTTGAAAAGTGAGCTTTTTCAAATGAATACGCAATCTCACTCCGAGTTTCCACAGGATATTCACTCAGCCCTTCTGGGTAAAAACATGCCTGGTTCTTTCCCAAACCTCTAGCACCTACGCTAATGTCATCACTCTCTGCATGTAATGTTAGTTCCTATTATGAAAACAGAAGCACTCAGAAGACACCTAAAGCAGGCCATCTGTGTAGCCACGACTGCTAGACTGCTTCCTTTCCCTACTTTTATGGATGGCTTTTCCCTGCACTTACTAAAGTCAACACTCCATTTGTGATTTGAACTCATCTCTCCTACTACCTACTCAAGGATATGTCTCTAGAAATCCTGCTCTCTCCCCTGAACCTGTCACGCATTTCTATCCTATTTCATTATTTATACAAAACTATTCAACTACTTCTTCATCTAAGTATGCTGTTTCTCCCCTTTTCTTCTTCCTCCTTCTTCTTATCATGTATATATATGTGCATATGTGTATATACATTAAATATAAAATATACGCACATATATGTATACATGTGTGTATATTGTTGTATACCTGAACATGTGCTTTAACTAGTATCTAATTTTCCACTCTTTTCTTCACCTATACATAAAATGATAACAAAAGTAATTTAAAATGTAAATTAAAATAATGTCTCTACATTTTTCAAAATTCTCCTGTATTTCTCCTTGAGTTAAAAGCAAGGTTTTAAAAATGGCATACAGCTTTATACAACTGATTCTTTTGCTTCTCCTGGATTTCATGCTATTATTCTTCTCTTGCTCATTTGGTTCTGGACACACAATCCAGCGCAGGTCCTAGGACTCTTCCACCACAAAACCCCTCACACTTGCTCTTTCCTCTGACTAAAATGCCCTGGCCCCAGACAGCCAAAGAATCATTGCTCCACCTCCTGCAATCTGGTCATATATTACATCCCTGAGGCCTGCTTCTATGGTCCAAATGCTTGTGTTACCCTCAATTTCTTCTGCTGAAATGTAACTACCAATGTTAATAATTGGTAACTTTAGACAGTAATCAATTAATGTAATCAATAAATCATATAATTAAAAAGGTCCCAGGAAACAGTGTGACCTCTTTGGCAGTATGAGATGTAGCAAGAGGCTCCATCTATGGGGGAGAACGTAAGCTTTTACTAGATGCTGCATCTTCTGGGATCTTGGTCTTGGATCCAAAGCTTTGCAACTGTGAGAAATCAATTTATTCTATCTATAAAGTATCCAGTATTAGATATTGGCTATAGCAATAGAAACAGACAAATAAGTCATTCTCATCCACTCTATTTTAAATGACAAGCCATTTTCCCACCTCTCCAGTGTTCATTTTCCTCTTTACTTTGTCACATTCCTCTCCCAGTGTCATCATCTGTCACACATTGAGGCCCTGGGGATAGGGCCATCAGCTAAAGCAGAGGACACCCACTCAGATTTGAACTTCAATTCATTTACAGGTTTCAGAACCTCACCTGTGGTGTGGGATGGTCTTACAATTTGATTTTTAAAAATGAATTCCCAATGAATTATTTGGAATTGGAGTTTTCTGAATAAGTGAGAAAATCCCAGTTGTATGATTTTTTTCAAAATCAGTATTTGTAAAGTGCTTGGATTTTCAAATGTGCAAATAACACTGCATCCCTGAAAAGTCCTCTATTCAGAGATCACTGCAACTAAAAAGAGCTCCTACTTTCCTTTTTTATTGTGGGTTTTGGTATTCTTAAATTTTATAATTTTGAACATATGTCCCCCGGATTTTGCAATGGAAAGAGGCATAAAATGTGTTTTCAGTCTAAAAGCATGTGCTTGGCACTCTGAGAATCTGAAAAAATAAAATTTACTTAAAAAATCCCTTAATAATGGAAAATCTATGTATGCTGGCCAACTAACTTAAATTCTAGTAATTTGACACCTGAAAACCATTTTAATTGAGAAAAATTACATAAGCAAGTCAAGAACAATTACAATCCACAGATCAACAGATTGAAATATTGTATTGCTGGCTTTGCTTTAAAATGTAAAAAAATAATAAACTTTTATTAGTTATTATTTTACAATGTCATATATGTATATAATGTATTCTGACTGTTCTTTCTTATCTCTTGTCAATTACCCCATACACACTACCCAGTTCTTCCCACATTCATGTCTTTTTGCTTTGTGTTCTGGCACACTAAGTTTAATATTCCATTTAATGTCAGAGACTCCATTAGTCTGGTGGCTCACCAGTGAGGATACAGCTAAAGACAATGACTTTCCCTCCCTCAGAATCAATCAGGAGCCAAGAGCTGATCAGAGAAAGGTGGGGCCCGACGGATTGTTAGCAGGCCCAGTGTCATGCAGCCCAGTTCAGGAGACTTTGGATGAGCTCCTGATTGCAATGGCTTGTCATGCCCAAGAGACAGCATTTCACAGGTCCTCAGTCTGTCTTCTAGCTCCTACATTCTTTCTACACCCCCTTCTGCCATGTGCCCTGGGTATTGGATGGGATGACATAAATGTCCCACCTTATGCAGGTATGAGTCTGTATCCATTTCTGTTCATTCCAAAGAGAAGCTTCTCTGATTAAGGCTGGGAGTAGCATTTGTCTATGGGTATAAACAAACTAAAATGAGTATTTTGGGCTCATACTTGAACTGTTGTTACTCTCTTAGTCAATGGATTAGCCAATATAATGATATTCCTTTCTTTTAAAGTAACCAACTCTGAGTAAATAAATTTCTTTTAAATTGGATTTATAATCTTAAATTTTTTCCCTAATGCTGGATTACATATATAACCACAAATATTTCTTTAATGTGTCTTAGAAAATAAAATCTTCCTCTCTGTGATTTTGATCTTGATAGAGAGATGCATCATTCACAAGAATAATAGATTCAGATGTGTAGAAACGAGTCCCTATAGAAAAGGATTGGATTAGGAGAAGTGTAGGGTCCGGGTCTGCCCCCTGCTCCTGGGGTTACTTGAGGACAGTTTCTGGTCAGCCAGATAAAACATTTTGTTTGTTTTTGTGCTCCCTCTGTCCCGCCTGGTGATTAGCGGTAGGGCATTGTTTACTCCATCTTGGGTGTGGCAATTCCCCACCTGCCTGGGAGGAATTCCTTGTGTAGCAGCTAGTATATAAGGATTTCCCGGAGATAGAGACAGAGACCCACATTCACATCAGAGCAATGGATTGAGCCCCCAAGGTGCAGGTGAAGAGCAGAAGGTGGGAGAAGATGAGTTAGGAAGTTAGGAAGTTAGGACCGTGAGGGGCTGGTCCACCTACTGAGACAGTGTGCCTGAACTAATGGGAGCACACCAATCCACCTGGCCTGGGACTGAATGAGCATATGATCAAACCAGACTCTCTGAATGTGGCGGCGAAAGTTGGCAGATGGAGAACCCAC
>PVIU01033928.1:0-11872 GCA_004026605.1 Ondatra zibethicus
TCTGAGGACCTCTGAGAGATGGGCTTTGGAGGAGCAGACCACTAGGTGAAGGCCTCTGAAGTTTCTAGCCTGGGCCCAGAGTTCTTGCTACTCTCAGCTTCTTGGTCTGCCATGATGTGAACAGTCTCCACCCGTCCACCACAAACTGAACCAGGCCGCCAAGCCTTCACTGTTGGGAGGACTCCACCCCTTGCAAACACAAGCCAAAATGAATCCTTCTTCTCTGGAGTTGTTTCTGTCAGGCCCTCTGACCATAGCAACACAAAGTGCTGTGACAAAGTCCTCTGACCATAGCAACACAAAGTGCTGTGACAAAGCCCTCTGACCATAGCAACACAAAGTGCTGTGACAAAGTCCCACTGCTCTTTAAAGCAGAGGATGTTACTTGCCACATCGAGTAGGTGGTGTGACTTAGGCTTGGGCCAAATGACCTGATAAGGCTCATTCAGCTAGGAGGTGACAGCTGGGTGGGGACCCAGGTCACACAGTTCCAGTGACTCTGATTCTGTCACTGTGAAGCTTTTAGGCTGCATATCACTGGTGGGAAACCCATCTCTAAGACCAAAGTGCAGTCTGACAACGCACCTGGATCAGGAGAGAGAAAGGACCAGAGTGAATCAAAGAAGGCTATGTTTAAATTACAAAATGAAGCAGAGTGGAAGCCATGGATGTCTGTCTGGCCCTCTTCTTTGCCCTTTGTCTATCAAGGCTCTAGGAAGACAACCAACAAATGTTATATATTTGTTTAATTATTAAGCACCCAGGACTCTGTGAAAGAAGAAAAGAAATAATGATAATGAAATATCAAAAGATATCAGAAGACAGATAATAATTTGGAAGTAAGCAGTTTACTAACCAGAAAACAGGATATTTATTTTATCATCATCATCAGCAACAAACAACAACATTCTTTGGAGACCATATCTCACCCTGTAATCCAGACTGTCCTAGAACTCACTATGTAGTCTAGGCTGAACTTGAATTCACAGTGATCCACCTGCCTTAGTCCTCAGTGCTGGGATAACAGATATAAGCCACCATGCCCAGCTCTTGAACATAATTTAAATGAATGAGTACATCCAAGTAGGGTTTATTAAATAAGAAAAATCTTATATAGAGCAACCTCTGAAATTTTAATCAAAAATAATACAGATGATAGAAAAACGGTGAGAAAAAAATAAAGCAGTGGAATAAACATATGAGACTTTTACAGATAGTTTCTTTGACTTTAATATACTTTAACCTAGACAAATGTACTTTTGGAAAAATTAATAGCAGAGGCGAAAAACTGGAATAGATGGACTGAGAATGTGTTTCCCTGGCCTGGGTCCAAATCATTCCTGTTGATGTTTCTGTAGCTTGAACTCCTAACCTCTGCTTCCTCCTGCTTTCATCCACCTCTTCCCCTGGTCATACTCCACCTTCCAGCACAGCTCTCTCTCTAGGTCACCACTCTCCTTTTCCCTTCCCTCCCCTTCCCTTCCTTTGTGTTTCCTCCCTTTCCCTTCCTTTCCCTTCCCTTCTTACCTGCTCTCCTTGTCTTGTGGAACATGGCCTCAATTCTGAACCAACTTCCCCACCAGTTAATGCAGTTAGTACATTTTAAAATAATTATTCATGCCTCCCTCACCCCCACCTCCAACAGGTTCTTCACTATGTAGCTTGTGCTGGTCTCTAACTTATAATCTTCATGCATCAGCCTCCCACGCTCTGGGACTATAGGTATGCACCACAATGCCAGCTGAACACCAAAGTCCCTATTCTCATAACACTGAGGTTTTGGTGGTACAAGGTAAGTCCAAGATACATTAGTTTATTATACTAACATATGCATATACATAACACATGTATATGTAGTAAATGCATTTTCAGATGATAAGACTAATGAAGAAAAAGCAGAGGCTGTGGAGGTGGTTAGGAGTAATGAGTTTGTTGTGTAAGTATGACGATTGGAGTTCAGACCCCCAATCCCAACTAACTACTGGGCTGGTGTGGCAGCCTGCTTGTAAGTCAAGTGGAGGGACGTGGTAGCAAGATCCCCAAAGCAAACTGGCTATCTAGACTAGCAGAACTGGCAAGTCCTGGGTTCAGTAAGAGACCCTGTCTCAACAAATAAAGTGTAGAGAACCGAGAAAGTCACCTTTCATCAACCTCTGTCTTCCACGTACGTGTACATATGAACATGTGAACCCACACATGTGTACCCACATGCATATTGACACACCCTAAAGATCCATGCCAAAAAAGAAGATGAAGAGGGAGTAAAGAAAGGAAGGGAGAGAGAGAGAGAGAGAGAGAGAGAGAGAGGAAAGAAAGAAGGAAAGAAGGAAGAAAGGAAGGAAAGAAGGAAGGAAGGAAGGACAGAAGGAAGGAAAGAAAGAAGGAAAGAAAGAAAGAAAGAAAGAAAGAAAGAAAGAAAGAAAGAAAGAAAAGAGAATCCCAAAATTATCTTTCACACATTGACTAATTATCTGAATCAAAAATGGTTACATACAGGACAGTCATGCTCAGTCCTCATTGAATTAACTCAATAGGTTTTGTTAATGTCATGGTCACATTTTTACACAGACTGAAACTTGAGATACAGTTGAATTTAGGGAAGTTCTCAGAGTCTCAGAGAGGAAGCAGCTGACCTGAGTGAGATCTGAATCCTGACTGTCTGACTCCAGAATCCATGAACTTTATGAGCAAACTTCAAAGCTACAGGTACCCCTGGCCCATGGTCAGCTGACACAAAAATCTTCAACTCTCTCTTGTCTATTTAGCACGTTGCAGGCATTCAATCTATTGGTGGTACAAGTCCACTAGCATGGGCAGAGTGTCTGACTCCTGAGCATTGCCCACCAGCCCTCAGAAGCTGTCAACCCTAACAGCCATCTACTCTGGAAGGAGGCTCAGTTAGCACTGCCAGGCTCTCTTCTAGGCTAGAGGTGGCCTCATTTGGGGGCTTATTCTGCTGTTTCTCTACTCATCTTCCCCATTTCTGTCCCTAACGGAAAGGATGCTTTGATCTGCAGCTCTGGCCTGACTCTCTGCAGCCCCTCACTGCTGCAGCACACTATACTACACTAGCAGTGCATTTTACAGCCCTGTTCATTAAAATGTACCTCCTTGAACTCCCCAACTCATGCCCAAGGACCTTCAGACCTAAGGATAGAGTGACTTGAAGTACTTACCTTTTTCATGCTGGCCCTGGATTCCCACTTCATACTGGCTTTTCAGACCTGCCATTTTCCCTGTCAGTCTTAGGTTACTAAAATTTTATATAAGGGACCTGGGGTAATACCTGTGATCTCACAGTCCCTTGTGCTTTTATTTTATTTTATTTTTTGGCCTAAGCCTTTGGTGACACCATTTCTTTTGTCCAGAACACTCTATTGAACACTTAAGACATTACTGCTTTACTTTTGAGAGAGAGAGAGAGAGAGAGAGAGAGAGAGAGAGAGAGATTGTGTGTGTGTTTTGCCTGAGTGTGTATGCTCCATGTGTGTGCCTGGTATGTGTAGAGGTCAAAAAAAAGGCACTGTATCCCCAGGAGCTGGAGCTACTCATGGCTGGAGTCTACAAGTGGGTGCTGGGAATGGAAATCAGGTCCTCTGAAGAACAACAGGTGCTACCAACTGCTGAACCATCTTTTCAGAGCCTTGGTTTTTTGCATTTTAAGAGCGGTGGTAAACACTGAACCTCATAGAAGAGAAAGTGGGAAGTACACTCGAACACATTGGTACAGGAAACCACTTCCTAAATATAACCCCAGTAGCACGGATACTGGGAGAAACTGAGAAACTTCTGTAAGGCAAAGGGCATGGTCAATAAGACAAAACAGCAGCCTAAAGCATGGGAAAAGATCTTCAGCAACTCCACATCAGACAAAAACTTATCTCCAAAATATACAAAAAAACTCAAGAAACTTGACATCAAAAGAACAAATAATCCAATTAAAAAATGATGTTTGACCTCTCTGGGTCTGGACATGAGTCTGGGACCACTGAGGGAGTAGGCCTGAGCCTGTACCTCTGTGGGTCCTGCACACTTGAGTTTGAGACCTCCAAGGTAGGGGACCAAGATAGAGTGACTTTGGGTATAGTACTCTGGGATGGCATCCATGTTCTCTTAATATCTGCATAACACTTGACCAGGACCTTCTGGCTTTAGCCAGAGATCTTTGCAGTACCAAGCCCAAGCCAGGGACCTGCACAGAAGCAGACTCAAACCAGGGCCATATATGGAAACAGGACTAAGACAGAGACCTAGGCTAGAGCAGGCCTGAGACAGCAAACTCCACAGAAGCAGAGCAAACCCCCAGGAGTGAGATGTGACCTTCAGGAACATGGACTAACTGATGGGATGACTGGAAACGTGACCCTGACTGCACCACGAGGAGCAACCATCTGAGCCTTAGATCCACTGTTGCCTGGAAGATTGATCACCACAGTCACAGACAGCCACAACTACAGCAATCAGATAAAAAGATGGGTAGACAGGTAAGAACATAAACAACACCACAAAGAGCAACACGACACCAGTAAACACTAATGACCTTACAACAGCAAGACTCAAGCAACCAAATATAGATGAAGCAGAAAAAAATGACCTCAAAAATAACTTTAGGAGAATTTTTGAGGCCCTTAAAGAGGAAATGAGAAATTACCTCAAAGAAATGAAGAAAAACACAAACAAAAAATTGGAAGATATCGACAAATCCCTTAAAGAAAACCATGAAAAAGAAATCACGCATGTGAAAGAAACCATTTGAGACTTAAAAACTGAAATAGAGACAAGGAAACACAAGCTGAGAGAATTATAGAAACAGAAATCATAAGAAAATGATCAGGAACCACAAATGCAAGCATGAACAGCAGAATACAAGAGATGGGAAGAGAAAATCTCAAGCGTGGAAGATACAATAAAGGAAATAGACTCTCATTCAAAGAAAACATTAAATCTAACAAAAGCTTAACACAAAGTATCCACAAAATATGGGACACCATGAAAAGACCAAACCTAAGAATAATAGGTATAGAAGAATGAGAAAAAGTTCAACTCAAAAGCACAGAAAATATATTTAACAATATCATAGAAGAAAACTTCCCAAACCTAAAGATAGATAGGCATATGAAGATACAAGAAGCTTACAGAACACCAAATAAACTTGTTCAAAAAAGTTCCCCTTGCCACATAATAATCAAAGCACTAAACATACAGAATAAAGAAAGAATATTAAGAACTGCAAAGGAAAAAGGCTGAGTAACATATAAAGGCAGATCTATCAGAATTACACCTGACTTCTCCATGGAAACAATGAAAGCCAGAAGGTCCTGGTCAAGTGTTATGCAGATATTAAGAGACCATGGATGCCATCCAAGAGTACTATACCCAGAAAAACTTTCAATCACTATGGAAGGAGTGGAGAAAGAGCTTCCTTCTTCCCAGAATACTCCTGTTCTTCTGGCCCCACCTTTACTTCCTGTCTGGTTTTCCCCCCTATGCTTCCTGCCTGGCCAATCAGCATTTATTTAAAACATGATTGACAGAATACAGACAATTCTCCCACACCAGACCATGGCTGCCAGCCCAGAGTACTATACCCAGAAAAAGTTTCAATCGCCATGGAACGACAAAACAAGATATTCCATGACAGAACCAGATTTAACCAATACCTAGCCACAAACCCAGCCCTACACAAAGTACAAGAAGGAAACTCCAGCCCAAGGAAGTTGGCTATATCAACAAAAACACAGACAATTGATGATCTCACATCAGCAAATCCCAAAGAAAGAAAAATACACACAATAACATTATCAACAATGAAAACTAAAATAACAGCAACTAGCAATCACTAGTCATTAATATCCCTTAAAATAAATGGACTCAAGTCACCTAGAAAAGACAGATTGGATATAAAAACAGCATCCATCCTTCTGCTGCATACAAGAAACACACCTCAACCTCAAAGACAAACATTGCCTTAGATTAAAGGGTTGGGGAAAAATTCCTATCAAATGGACCTAAGAAACAAGCTGGTGTAGCTATCCTAATATCTAAGAAAACTTCCAACTAAAATCAATCAAAAGAGTCAAAGAAGGACATTTCATATTAGTCACAGGAAAAATCCATTAAAGAGGAAATCTCAATACTGAACATCTATGCCCCCAAAACAAGGGCAGCCTCATATGTAAAAGAAACACTTCTAAAGTTTAAATCACACATTAAACCCCACACACTAATAGTGGGAGACTTCAACACCCCACTCTCACCACTGGACAGGTTGGTCAAACAGAAAATCAACAAAGAAAGAAGGAAACAAACAGATGTTATGACTCAAATGGACTTAACAGACATCTATAGAACATTTCATCCAAACATAAAAAATATACCTTCTTCTCAGCACCTCATGGAACCTTCTCAAAATTGACTACATACTAGGAAACAAAACAAACCTCAACAGATAGAAAAAATTGGAATAACCCCATGTATCTTATTGGATCATCATGGCTTAAAATTAGAATTCAACAGCAACACTAACTTCAGAAAGCCCACAAACACAGGGAAATTAAACAGTGCTCACCCTGAAGCATCAATGGGTCAAGGAAGAAATAAAGGGAGAAATTAAAGACTTCCTAAAATTCAATGAAAATGACCACACAACATACCCAAATTTATGAGACACAATGAAAGCAGTGTTAAGAGGAAAGTTCATAACACTAAATGCCTACATAAAGAAGCTGGAAAAATCCCACACTAGTGAGTTAACATAACATTGAAAACTTTAGAACAAAAAGACGCAAACTCACACAGGAGAATGAGATGGCAGGAAATCAAGTGGAGAGCTGAAATCAACAAATTTAATCAAACAAACAAAAAATACAAAGAATCAATGAGACAGAGAGTTGATTCTTTGAGAAAGTCAACAAAATAGACAAACCTTTATCCAAACTAATCAAAAGGCAGAGAGAGAGAATATCCAAATTAATAAAATTAGAAATGTAAAGGGGGACATAACAACAGACACAGAGGAAATACAGAGAATCATCAGGTCATATTTTGAAGACCTGTACTCCACAAAATTGGAAAACTTAAAGAAATGGACAACTTTATGGATAAATATCACTTACCAAAATTAAATCAAGACCAGATAAGCAAATTAAAGTGACGTATAACTGCTAAAGAAATAGAAACAGTCATCAAAAGTTTCCCAACCAAAAAAAAGCCCAGGACCAGATGGTTTCAGTTCAGAATTCTACAAAATTTTCAAAGAACTGATACCAATACTCTTCAAATTGTTCCACACAATAGAAATAGAAGGAACATTACCAAACTCTTTTTATGACGCTACAATTATGATACCCAAACCACCTTACTAAGAAGGAGACCTTACTAAGAAGGAGAATTACAGACCAATCTCACTCATGAACATTGATGCAAAAATACTCAGAATATTGGCAAGTTGAATCCAAGAACACATCATAACCATCATCCACCATGATCAAGTCGGTTTCTTCCCAGAGATGCAAGGATGGTTCAACATACAAAAATTTGTCAACATAATTCACCATATAAACAAACTGAAAAATAAGGCCACATAATCATCTCATTAGATACTAAAAATGCTTTCTACAAATTATACCATTGCTTCATGATAAATGTCTTGGAGAAAACAGGGATACAAGGAACACACCTAAACATAACAAAGGCAATATGGAGCAAACCAACAGTTAACATCAAACTAAATGGAGAGAAACTCATAGCAATTCCACTGAAATCAGGAACAAATCAAGTTGTCCACTCTCTCCATATCTATTCAATATAGTTCTTGAGGGCCTAGATAGAGCAATGAGACAACAAAAGGAGATTGAGGGAATACAAATCAGAAAGGAAGTCAAACTCTTACTATTTGCTGTTAGTTTACATAAGTGACCCCAAAATTCTACCAAGGAACTTCCTACAACTCATGAACACTTTCAGTAATGTAGCAGGATGAAAGATTAACTCAAAATGTCAGTAGCCCTCCTTTACACAGATGATAAATAGGCTGAGAAAGAAATTAGAGAAACATCACCCTTCAGAATAGCCACGAGTAGCATAAAATATCTTGGAGTAATTCTAACCAAAAAAATGGAAAACCAACCTCTATGTATGACAAGAACTTTAACTCTTTGAAGAAAGAAGTTGAAGGAGACACCAGAAAGTGGAAAGATATCCCATGCTCTTGGGTAGGTAGGTAGAATTAACATAGTAAAAATGGCAATCTTAACAAATAAATCTACAGATTCAATGCAATACCCATCAAAATCCCAGCAAAATTCTTCACAGACCTCAAAAAAATAGTTTTGAATTTCATATAGAAAAGCAAAACCCCAGGATAGCCAAAACAATCCTGTACAATAATGAAACTTCTGGAGGCACCACAATCCCTGACTTCAAACTCTACTACAGAGCTACAGTACTGAAAACAGCCTGACATTGGCATAAAAACAGGCAAGAGGAACTGAATCAAAGACCCAGCTTTTAATCCACACACCTACGAACACCTGATTAGAAAAAGAAGCAAAAATTATAAAATGGAAAAAAGAAAGCATATTTAACAAATGGTGCTGGCATAACTGGATATCAACATGCAGAAGAATGAAAATAGATCCATATCTATCACTATGCACAAAAATCAAGTCCAAATGGATCAAAGACCTCAACATAAAGCCATCCACACTGAACCTTGGTGTGGGAGGTCCTTTTGTCTGTGTGTTGCTTTTGTTGGTTAAAGAGACCCTAGATGTTTGAATGCTGACAGAAGGAAAAATAACTATCCACTAAGGAGCATCTGGAAAACAGAATATGGTCTATTAATCCAGGTAGTGGTTACACTTACATTTAAACACACACACACATTAATATATTCAGCTGGTTTTTGAGTTGGACAATGTTTCTGTACTTTTCTAAATCCAAGCTTGTTGTTAAAAAGAACATTCAGAGTTTCTGTCTCATATCAGGAGCCATTTGGTATGGGTCAGAAAGAAGACTTTAGGAAAAATTTGACTTTCTACATGCCTATTTTGTCTATATTGTAATCTTCATTGAATGTATGTTTATATGAATGATGTTTAAGTTTTCCACGATGAACAATAGATTTTTCTACAGATCCTTTTCCTGCAGTAATCTTTGAAGTTTCCAGGAAGAAGATGGGGCCCCACAGCAACAACTCCACCTGGTTGAGATGACATCATGATGCTGACAATGCTACTATAAGACCATTTTTTTCTGGGGGGGGCACCAGCTGCTGAAATGGTACACATTCTCATGATGTTCTGGCCAGAACTCCAAATAAGAACTTAAAAAAAAACCCTATTGACTGCTCAGAAATTGTTTGCAACTATACGAGACAGTAATTTTGGAACTTAACCACCACTTAATTTTTGCAGGATCCCATTAAGAGAACATTGTCCCATGATAGAGAGAAGCAATTCTATAGGATGATGTCCCCGTCCCCCCCAAAAAAAATTGTCCTTAGGGTTGGGAACACTGTTTAGGGGTTGTTGATTATTATTTGTACTAGATAGAGGGTTGGGGTAACAACTATGTTTGTTAAAAAAGGGGAGATAATAATAGTGGGTAATAGAGTGAATACTTGTGAGCTATTACTTATGGACAATTTACATTACATAGTTTTTGTATATCGATACAAGTTCAAATTATATTTGTTATTTTTGTTTATATTATTTGTACAACTACACAAAGTTATTCTGTCAGATTGTACATATGCATGTTTTTACCTCTGTTTAGGACATTTGTATATTGATACAGCTTTTAGGATATACTGTCATATTGCATTATATATTACTCCTACCTTTGATCAAGATACTTATAGATTGTTTACATTTTGAGGTCATTGTCTCCTCATTTGTTGCACATTTGTTTACAGATTATTTAATATTCTGACATGAAGTTTTAGTCTTTAAGTTATACAAGTATTAATTATTATAGGTCAATAATTGTTCATGTTTGTTGTACATACCGTCAGATCAATTAGGTTCTTTAGACACATAGAGATTGTATTCTGTCTAGATAGGTAATCTTCAGCCACTTCAAGGATCTGTAGAAAATGGTATGTAAATAACTTAGGGTTCTGTTGACATGAGACATGATTGCTCCTGACAGCACCAATCTATTCCTGAGAGAATGTTGAGTACCGAAGACACTCCACTCGCAGTTTGTTTTCTTCTTGGCAAAACTGGCCTTTGGGCAAGGAACCATCCATGCCTCAACAACTGACAAGGAACATGGTATCTGCAAATGGATAAGCAGGACTGTCAAATCTTGCCAAGACAGGGTAAGATGGTTTTGAAAAATTTCCTGCTTCTGAAAATGATCTGTCAGTTTTGATAGGCCTTAGCCAAAGTTGGTTGCTTCAACGTTGCAAAATGAGACTTTGGGTGATTGCTCAGGTAGCTAATTGTCTCCATCATATATTGCTCGCTTTGGAAGCTGCTTGATTGTACTTCCTGCCTGCTCAAGCAATATTATCTCCCTTCTCAGGCCTTTGATAGGGTTGAAGATTAGATAATCATAGTTACCGTCCTCTTATGATCTAACTAAGCCATCTCCAATACAAGACTTAGACTCCTTAGGATAGAATGTTTATTAAAACATTTAGCATATGTTCCTTGCTTAATAATATGTTCATTAGTGATATAGTAAGAATACAGATCAGGAACCCTCATTACTCTACCTTTCTAGAAATAGTGTTTACTAATTTCTGCCTAGTTTTTCTAAGTTTTATTTGAAATTTTCTGAGGAACCATATGTAAATTATCTGCCTGTCCATTAACCAAAATAATGAGCCAATATAATCAGGCAGTATTCTAGATGCTGCCTAATTATTCTATTGAGTTAAAATAAGACAGCACGCTTCAATAAAATGTAAAGGGTGACATTAGTAAATGGTTCTTTCTGAAGCTTTGTCTACATGGGTGGGCAGGTCTCTCATCCATACTACCTGCTGGGGCTTCAGGTCTCTCACCCACACTAATCTCAGTGCAGTTGTGATGAAGCCATGGGCAGGTGCACTGCTTAAAATGCAAGGGCAGTTTCCAGGTTCTGCGTATTACAAACAATGCTGCTATGAACATAGTTGCACAAATGCTTTTGTAGTATGATTGGACTTCTCTTGGGTATATTCCCAAGAGTGGTATTGCTGGATCCTGAGGTAGGTTGATTCCCAATTTCCTGAGAAACCGCCACACTGATTTCCAAAGTGGTTGCACAAGTTTGCATTCCCAACAGCAATGGATGAGAGTTCCCCTTACTCCACATCCTCTCCAGCATAGGAAATCATTGGTGTTTTTGATTTTGGCCATTCTGACAAGTGTAAGATGGTATCTCAAAGTTGTTTTGATCTGCATTTCCCTGATTGCTAAGGAAGTTCAACATGACCTTAAGTATCTTTTGGCCATTCAAACATCCTCTGTTGAGAATTCTCTATTCAGATCCTTACCCCATTTTTTAATTGGGGTATTTAGAATTTTAATGTCTAGTTTCTTGAGTTCTTTGTATATTTTGAAGATCAGACCTTTGTCTGATGTGGGGTCAGTGAAGATCTTCTCCCATTCAGTAGGTTGCCTTTTTGTTTTAATGACTGTGTCTTTTGCTTTACAGAAGCTTCTCAGTTTCAGGAGGTATTAAGCACTTAGCTCGCAAGCCCAGAGAAGCTGAATACCTAGGTGAACCCAAAGAAAGCATACACAGAACCTCCTGGAAGTTGGAAGCAAACAGGATCATCAAGCAAAAGTTGGAAGCCAGGGGCGGGGATAGAGGTGGGAGAAATTTCATCTGATGGATGGAGATAGAGACAGAGACCCACATTCACATCAGAGCAATG
>PVIU01033929.1:0-11880 GCA_004026605.1 Ondatra zibethicus
TTCAAGAACATAATTAAAGATAAAAAAATTTTTTTTTCCTTTCTTCCCCTTCTCCCGGTCCCCTCCCACTACCCCCCACCCCTCCTCCCTCCCCCTTCTTCCTTGAAAGAGGGCATGGTGCCCTGCCCTGTTGGAAGTCCAAGGCCCACCCCCATCCCTCCTGGCCTAGGAAGGAGTGCATTCAAAAAGACTCGGTTCTGGTGAAGAGCAGAAGGTGGGAGAAGATGAGTTAGGAAGTTAGGACAGTGAGGGGCTGGTCCACCTACTGAAACAGTGTGCCTGAACTAATGGGAGCACACCAATCCACCTGGCCTGGGACTAAAAGTTCATTCTTCAGTAAGAGTGACTAAGACCAGAAATGGGGAAAAATTGTAGAAAGGAAATTTATGTCATGAGCTCTTGCACAAGCTGATGACTTAAGCTAAAAATATTTATTAAGAAACTTAGCATCATATATATAGTTATTAGGGGTAAAATGGGATAAAGCCAATGGAAAAGTATCAAACAATAGAATGGAACTAATAGGAGTCTAATCAAGCAATGTTGCACAAGTGGAAATTGGGATATCGCAAGTGTGAGACCAAACAATAATAGGATTGGTTTCTGTGGAATCCGCAGCCTTCCACAGAACCTTACCCCACACAATTATTATTTATGCCAAACATATTTCTGGTTCTAGAGAAGGAGATATGTTCCTTCTTCATTCATTAGGGACTTTGGAAAAGGCTCCTTAGATCATTATATCCCTTAACTGTCCTATCTCCTTTTTATTTTTAAGGACAAATGAGTTTCTTGTGGCTGAGTATCTATGATATTGTTATGTTTCCTTATCCAACATTTACCTCCTAATACTCACAAAGTTTAAGAATGCAGGTGTTTTCAGAATAATATTGAATAGGTGTTGAATGGTTTTATTATGTTTACATACTCAAAACTTATATAAAAAAATCTTTGGGAAGTTTGGAAGGAGAATAGAAGGTAAGATAAGCACAACCTAATTTGATGACTAGTTGATGTTTACTTATATCAACTAAAATTTTCATGATACTTTAGTAGCACGTAATTTTAAATTCATCCCATTTCCATTCACATTTCTTATGGCTTAAACAAGTATCACAGATGTACCTAAAGTCAGCAAGACACTGCAAAATTGACAGGTACTCTATAGCTTGTACTGTATTTCCTAGGTACAATACACAGCTTGTTTAGCCTGCAATTTTCTATCTGTATGTCTTGGTGTGGGCAAAATCACAGACTATGAAAGGCATTTTCATTATTAAAGTTGGTAGATTGCACATGTTAATTAGGGCCAGTGTTGAAGCAGCTTCAGGTGCTATACC
Organism: Ondatra zibethicus; assembly: GCA_004026605.1. Lineage (NCBI taxonomy): Eukaryota > Metazoa > Chordata > Mammalia > Rodentia > Cricetidae > Ondatra > Ondatra zibethicus. Next base: position 1,341 of record PVIU01033929.1, read on the forward strand.
AATGGCTACTTCAAAAATGCCTGTTAAAATAATACCTACACTTACTTGCCTTCTAGTAGCAGTCTGTTGTTCTTGGAAACCATGTTCTCAAAAATCACCATCCTATGTATGGTTATGATGCACAAGTGCATTAACAAAGGAACACAGTCAAGGTAAAGGAGATGAGGAGGTGTTTACTCATTTAGGGTACATACAATGAATACAGCAATTTTGAAATGTCCCCTACATTCTTGAATCAAGGGACTCTCAGTCAGTGACATGTATGGAGGATTAAAACAAGCAGTGAGTCCAAACATAAAAGGATGCCCATGCCAAAGTCGATAATCTTCAAAATTGCATAGTCAATCACATTGTCTAAGATTTTGACTTACAGTTAAAGGTCCAGGTGAACCTTTCTTTCTGAAGATATTATCCTAGAACATAGCCACTTGGGGACACTAGGAACTTATCATCATCCATACCAGGTAGGTACATCCAAGATAAGTAAACCAGTACCACAGGTCATTTATTTGGAAGCACAGAGTTCTTCAAAATGGTGAAGTAACCCATCCAAGGGTCAATTCTATTTCAAAACCAGTATGCCAGATTTTCATAGCATATTGGGAAGTCTATCCAATAGGGTAACATTTGGGCTGTTATAAACTGGAAGTTCCCATTACTATCAACTGGTCAGAAAGAGAATAATATCCAAATAGTCATAAATTAATGCAAAATTGTTGTAAGTCACATGTTGGGGTGACATATGTCAGGGCCCTTCCTCAATGAAGCTCAGACATTCCAATTTAGGAGCAAGAGGATTAGAATTATTAAGATAAAGGAACAGAGATATGAGATAAATACAAGACAGAAACACAGAACAGCACCATGAAAGAAATTCTGTGAATACTGAACCCACCTGAGTTTATTTTCAACATGCTTATATACTTCTCTCCTAGAGGGGAGAGGGGAGGCAACAGACTTCATTACCATGGTATAAGGAATAGATGAAGTTTTCTGCAGGCAACTACCCCCTGAAATGTCCTGCCAATTTTTTTTGAAGGAGCAGGAATAGCAAGTTGGAGCAGATTCACTTCTATACACAAAATACTAATTAGCCACATTCTAGGTAGGATGTCTTATTTGTAGTAACACCTGTTGTCAATAACTTTGAAAGAGCAAAAATAAGCTCAAACACTCTGAACAAGGTGGAACAGGTTAACATCTGTGGGCCCATACAAGATGTAGCAAACAGTCTCCTTAACTAAATAAATTAAATTCTCTCAGTATTAAGGCACTTAATCACTTACAAGGAGGAACAATGACATTTCTGTATAAACCAGAATGGCCTGTTGCCTTGTGTTATCCCCAGATTTAAGTTTATCATTTGCATCTTTAAATTCTATTGGAGTCTCCATAGAATTTGTGCCTCCTTTGTGCTTTGGGATTGCCAGACAAGGCACTGTTTCCTAGTGAAATATCTGAAAACTATAATTCAAGAAAGTGGCCTCCCTGTGGTTCTTTTGGGAGTCTGAGCAGCTGGGAAATGAACAAGCCATTTTGCTCTGCTGTGCTGGCTACTCTTCATGCCTGTTTGTATATTCTCAGTGTCAATAAACTATGCTGCTTCTCACAGCTGAAACTTTTATTTATGATTCCACTGAATGACTGTTTCTCTCATCTTCTCTGGTTTCTTCTTCCCATTATCACAACACTCCTTGTCTATGTTGCACAGAAAACCAGCTGCAAGCGAGATGTGCAGCCATCTCCATGAACAATGTGTCTTGTATGCTGTGTGGGTAATGGTTTTAGCCGCTGAAGAATGCTGGCATGAACCCTGAAGAAATAAATATTATCCATAAAATAAAGTTACTGCCACACATGGAAACTTAGTCCAGTACTATAATAAATCCTATTCTTCTTCTAAAGAACAATTATAATAGGGTTGAACTTGAAGTGAACACAAGAAGAAACATGTGCAGCAAGTTCCAGTCTGAGCTGTCCAACTGTCCCTTCAGTGAACATCCAGATCAGCAGAAGTTATGTGCATTGTTCACAAAGAAAATTTTTGAAGGCAAAACATTGTGAAAACAAACACTTTTTAAAATTATATCTGAGCATGTTTTTATTCACGGTTCATGTGCAGGAGGGAAATGTGTTCTTATGTGGAGAGAGTGTGGAGGCAATCAATAGATAATCATGTCGGGCCATATACATTCCCTCAGGAATAACACTGTGCCCAATGTGAGAGGAAGGGTGCATGCATGATTAATTCTTTCAGCTTATCTGGTAGTTTGGTTACTGAGGTTATTTAGAGATTATGACCCATTTGTTTGCTGGATTGCTTGCGAGAAGGGATTCTGTTTCCTCTTAGATAAATCCATATTATTGAATACACTGAAAATATTTGATGCAGGTAATGGATGAAATACCTCTTACTGACTCCCTTCCTTCACTGTGAGGTGCTCCCTTAGATCATGGTTAATGGAATGCCAACACTGGTGGTGGTATCTCTCATCTTGTTAGCCCTTCCTATTCCTTCTTATTTTCATTATTGTTGCTTGATTTACTTATTCCATGTGGTACACTTAGTGGTATGACCAGGTGCTTGAGGTTGAAGGGCCCTGACCCAAAGCCCTCCTGTGACATGCATGTGAGTGCAGAATCTAATGCGGTCTGGAGGAGGTACATGATATCTGGTTGACTTTGTAAATTGAAGTGGTATTGATTGATCATTTAACATTTAAGCTGAATGTCCTAAACTTAGCAGTTCCTGAAAGGACCAGTGGTCACTTGCATGATTCTGTTAATGGAAATTTCTGTCCCAACTTGTTCTAAAGCTGTTCAGTCCCAAAGAAACACCCGGAGGCTTATGTTTATTATAAACTGTTTGACCTAATAATAACCTCAGGCTATTCTTAACTTGAAGAAGGACACTTAAAACAAATTCCATACTAGCTCAGAATTGAGAAATAGACAGTTATTTATTTAGGGGTAGTCTCACAAATCAGAATCCTCTGATAAAACAAAGATCAGAAACTAAATCCGGCAGCTGGGAAAAAAAAATGCCATACACATGCTCTACTTCGGCATAAATATATAAGAAGCCACAACCCAGAGGGTAGGTAACTACTGGCTGTAGGACTTCTTACAGCACCTCCCGCTCTTGTTGAAATAAGAAAGTCCTAAGCGTAATACAAAATTATTTACAATAAGAACAAATATATTCAATAATTATTCTATCCTAACTAGTTTAAGTCTAGTATAATAAATAACTTGACCAAGTCATGAGAGGAAAGTAACTGCATCTATCTAGTCTTCAACCCCATTGAAGATCTGAGAAGGGAAATAATATTACTTGAGTAAACAGGTAGTATAATCAAGCACCTTCCAAAATGTGCAACAAATGACAGACAACTGGCTATTTGGGCAATCACCCAAAGTCTCATTTGCAATGTTGAGTCAACCAACTTTGGCTAAGGCCTAGAATAACTGACAATTTTCAGAGGTAGGAAATTTTCAAAACCATCTTACCCTGTCTTGGCAAGATTTTACAGTCCTGCTTATTCATTTCCAGATACCATGTACCTTGTCAGTGGTTGAGGCATGGGCAGTTCTTTGCCCAAAGGCCAGTTTTGCCAAGAAGAAAACAAGCTCCAAGTGGAGTGTCTTTGGTGTTCCACATTCTCTCGGGAATAGATTGGTGCTGCCAGGAGCAATTGTTTCTCACTTCAATGGAACCCTAAATTATTTAAATGCCATATTCTACAGCTCTTTGAAGTGGTTGAAGATTACCTATTTATGCAGAATATAATCTCTATGTATCTAAAGAACCCGATTAGTCTATGACAAACATAGATGACTATTGATCTACAATTCTTAATACTTATATAATTTAAAGACTAAGACTTCATATTAGAATATTATACAATAAAGAACTGTGCAACAAGTGAGGATAATGACCTCAAAATTTAAACAATGTATAAGTATCTTGATCAGAGGTAGAAATGTACATTGAAATATATATAGCCATGCATGCATGACTACCTCTGTGAAGTCTGTCTTCCAGTTGGTGCGAGAATGGGTTTTTCTCTTCCCGTATCCATTTCTCATGACTCCGTTCTTTGCATTGATGAGATCTACAGCTTCTGTTGCTTTGGCCTTAAGGTCAAAGACCTTAAGATGTGCTCTTCTCAGGAGATCCTGTATTTTATTTTTTAAAGTGACTACTCTTATGTATTTGTTGGACTAGTTGAGTAGCACAGTCTGATGGGAAGGTGATCCCTTTATTGGGGGTCTTGAACCATCCTTTCTCCTTGTAAGTGTTTGTGCACAAGTGCATTCTCCAGAGCTTTTTCTCGGTGTGAGCTGGAAATTCTGGCAGCAAGGGTGCTACCATCTTTGGTGGTGTGACTAGCAGGATGGATGTCATCTGGAAGGAAGCCTCCTTTGCTGCTGTGTCTGCCCTGCTGTTTGCCCTCATGATTCAGTCCTCTCCTTTCTGTTGTTCTGGGAAGTGTATGACAGCTATCTCTTGGGGCAGCCATATACTGCAAGAAGTCTAAAATCCCCTGTTTACTTTTATCAGTCTTTTCTTTTGCAGTCAACAATCCCCTCTCCCTGTAGATGGCATCATGAACATGTACCATGGCAAATGCATACTGGCTATCACTATAGATAGGAAGTCTCTTTTCCTTTCTAAATGCAGTGCCTTTGCTTGAGCTATCTGCTCAGCCCTGTTGGCTGATGTCTCAGGAGGTAGGGTCTCAGTACATATGACTTTTTCCTCAGTTGTAATTGCTGCCCCAACATATCTGAAAACATTTTTGATGAATCTTTTGCCATATGTATACCATGTTACCGCAGCCCATGAAAAAAGGATGCTGTGGAGGTCTGGTCTGATCCCATGGAGATGGTTCAAGATGTCCAGACAATCATGGAGAGGATGATCAGGTCCAGGTCTTGGAGCAGGGTGGCAGGGTTGAAAGGCACTGCTGTGAGTATATTGGATCCTGGGTGGGTTTAAGAACAAAATCTGACAAAGAGTCATCTAAGCATTAGTGAGTCATCTATCAAAAGGATATTTAAGGATATCTATGATAGCACAGGTGGTGGTCACTCTAAGAGTTTGCCCCTAATTTAGTTTGTCTGAGTCTTTAACTAGTAAAGCTATTGCTGCAATTATGCAGAGGCAAGGAGGCCAATAAGTAGCCATTGGATCCAGCTTTTTGGACAAGTAGGCTACTGGCCTTTTTCATGGAACCAGGATTTGCATTGATACTCTCTTTGGCCACTCCTTTCTTCTCATCCACATATGTGTGGAAGGGTTTGGTGACATCTGGTAGTGCCAAAGCAAGTACATTCAATAAACCCCCCCTTAATTTCACTGAAGGCCTTTTCCATCTGTGAAGTCCAAAGCAGGGGAGTTTTTCCCCTCTTCATGGCCTCATACAGAGGCCAGGGTAATTCCACAAACACAGGGATCCAGAGACTACATAACCCAGCAGACTCCATAAATTCTCTCACCTCTCAGTGGTTGCTGGGTGTGGAGATCCTCAGGATGGTCTCTTTCCTTGCTTTTAACAGTCATCTTTTGTCCTCACCTTGAGTTTGTGCCTCAGATAAGTTAATTCAGTTTGGCAGAGTTGAGCCTTCTTTGCTGGAACACGATACCCCAAATTTCCCAAAGTTCTAAGCATCCCTTCAGTGGCAGCTTTGCAGGCTTCCAAGGTTTCAACTGCTATCAGGAGTTCATCCACATACTGTAATAAATTGACTTTGGGTGGGATTGTCAGTATTCATCCAAGTACTCATGGAGTGCCTCATCAAATGTGGTGGGAGAGTTCTTGGACCTTTGGGGTAGTCATGTCTAGGTCAGCTGTCCATTTAATATGTCCTCTGCATCCAACCATTTGAAAACAAATGTAGACTGACTAGCAGTTCCACTGGCAGGTTGAAGAAGGCTTCCTTGATGTCAATATAGTATAGATGACTTTTTCTGGAAGCAAGGCTCTTGGAAGAGTGTAGGGGTGGGGAACCATTTTATTCACCTCACAGGGGTCTTACATTGGTCATAGTCATTGGATTTGCGCATTTTAACATACAACATGGGGATGTTCCAGGCCGACTGTCAAGGGATCAAAATACCCAGGTGTTGTAAGGAAGAGGGCCACTTGTTTGTCCTGGCTGCCTGGCTAGCTTACACCCGAAATAACCACACAAAAATTGTATTAATTAAATCACTGTTTGGCCGATTAGTTCTAGCCTCTTATTGGCTAACTCTCACATCTTGATTTAACCCATTTTTATTAATCTGTGTATCGCCATGTGGCTGTGGCCTACTGGGAAAGATTTGTCACGTCTGTCTCTGGAAGCTCCATGGTCTCTCTCTCCTGACTCTGCTTTTTTCCTCCCAGAATTTACTGCTGTCTTTTCCGTGTACCTAAGTTCTGCCCTATCAGGCCCAAAGCAGTTTCTTTATTCATTAACCAATGAAAGCAAAGCATGAACAGAAGAACTTCCTACACCATTTCCCCTTTCTGTTTAAACAAAAAGGAAGGTTTTAACTTTAACATAGTAAAATTACAGATAACAAAACAGGTATCAAGCAAAAACTACAGTTACAATACATACTACAGTTACAGATACAATATATCTATTTTATCTTTTATCATAACTGAGGAAAATTACAGATGGTTGTTAGCCACCATGTGGTTGCTGGGAATTGAACTCAGGACCTCTGGAAGAACAATCAGTACTCTTAACCTCTGAGCCATCACTCCAGCCCAGATTAATCTTGAATGCTAGTGTAACAGAGTAAAATTTTGGAAATGCAGAAAGGATAAAGTGATCTCACAAAAAAATTCTCTTTATTGTGAATATAACCTTCACGTGTTGGACACTAATATATGATTTAAACCAAGTTTTCAGCCTCAACTTTCTTCCTTATGTGTAATATATAACAAACAAAACGTTTAATGGGCTGTTTGAATTTTAAAGAGAAGCATATTTCCTCTATTACATTTTTTATATGCAAAAGAATATGCATATAGGCATACATGTTGTATGCTCTGAACCTGACTTTCAAAACAAAAAGGCAAGCACCTGTCTTAAGTATCTCCCTTAGCTCTCTTTGATGATTTAGTAAAACAGGTAAGATGAAATAAATAAAATTTTTCTTAATTACTTTAAATATTTGTATTTATTAGAGTGACAGAAATCAAACTAAGACACCAGGGTCTTCTACGTGAGCACTGGATTGAAAGTATTCATTGATGCCAGATGGGTTCAACTACTGAAGTTCAACAATTAAAGACAGTGCCATCCCCTAGCCTGGAAAATCTCAGAAACATGTATTGCAACCTTAATATTTTGGACCCTTCAACTTTCCCCCACCTGTCATTTTACAGACTTTCTCACTTTCCTCAAGCTCATACTTCTTTCCATTCCCTCTTCCTCATTCTGTCAAAAGCCTCAGGAGAGACCGTATGAATATCTTTTCCTAATATCAGAGAACACAATGAGATAAACTCATACCACTGTTGTTTTGAGATTATGTGTGGCCACAATTCTCTGCATTCACTGTTTATTTGAAAGAGAGCATACTATAAATCTGACACAAATGCTTGTCTATCAACAGAAACATAAATTTATCAAAGTTGTTATAACCTTTGATCAATTTGGCTAAACATTATACATTTCAACTGCCAGGTTTATCATGTTCTGCAGATTGGGTTATGCCCCCAGGTTTATTCTTTATTTTATTTTATTTTTTGGTTCTTTGACACAGGGTTTCACTGTAGTTTTAGAGCCTGTCTTAGAACTAGCTCTTGTAGACCAGGCTGGCCTCGAACTCACAGAGATCTGCCTGCCTCTGTCTCCCTAGTGCTGGGATTAAAGGCATGTGCCACCACTGCCCTGCTATTTTTTTCTGGGAGGGGAAACAATTTACCTCTGTAGATTTGACCTCAAATCCAACCACACTGTCACCATTTGCCTCTCTAAAAAGGTGCAGTTTTGGAATGTATATACATACTTCAAGTAAGACTTATCTAGAATTTGGGGGGTTTAGTGTTGAGTAAGATGGTTGACTTAATATAGTAAGTAGCAATCCAAGTAACAGGTTTTGTAGTACTGAATACTAGATGGAATAGAAGACACTTCCAAATAAGATATGTAGTTCTTTTTCTGTATCATAAATGCAAGCATATAGTGTCTTCAAGAATAGCATCATATCACCTATTTCTAATGGTCTACTAATGAAAATAGATAGTGGATGTATTGGGTCTTGGGAATTTCTGAGGTATCTCACCCTAGAAATGTACAGGATGATTCCCCGACTTGTAGAGATTAGTGATAATGTGTCATAGAATGAAAACAGCTTTAAATTTGCACTATTAAAATTTATTTCAGTAGGTTTCACAAAGACATTCCTTCAGAAAGGGCAGGATTGAATATTCATGGATCCACTAAAATAATTTCTTTAGGACGGAAAACAACGTTTTCTTCTTGCGAGCCTTTAGCCTCTCAGAATCCCTAAAACAAAAGAGTTTGGGGGACATTATGAGTTCAAATTGAAAGATATAGGACTTTGCCCAAAGTGATCAACCTGTGAGATCAGAAATTGGGTAGGATCTGGGAAGTAAGTTACAATGTAGAAATAACTGGAACATATTAGAGAGTGAACAAGTAGAGAAAATGCAGAATAGATGAAGAAGTAGGATGAAGATGCCACTGGTGTGGATGATGCAGAGAAAGAGCCAGTTCTCAGGGCAAGCAAGAGTAGTGTGAAGCAAAATGAATCATAGAGGCAAGCAATAGTAAAAGGACTGGCAAGGAAGCATTGAGTAGGAGGCTGTAAAATACCCTAGACAAGCTAAGAGAGAAAAATAGAAGGTCACCAGAATCCCAGGTTGTTCTCATTGTCTACTCCACACCCACTTCAGCTCCATATCCAGCCTTGGATCCAAGTCCACGTCTAAGAAGACCATGACTTGCCTGCTCCATGTCCCCACTACCCCTCACTCTAGCTCTCACATGAACCTTAAGATGATACTGACAGACACTTATACAAAATTCCCATTGGTGAGTGTTACCATCATATCATACTAATTGGAAGCTTTCATCCTGGGGTGCTAAAGCTGGCCAAGCTACAGATGGGATCAAGTCCTCCAAAATCTTCGCAGTCAGTCCTTGACAGTAGATCCACATCAGGGTCTTCCAACATGGAATCTGCATCATTAGCCTGTCAGGGCTCAGCAGTATTGTAAAGAGCCCTCTAAGAGACAACTGAATAGCACAAACCTACTACAAGTAGCACGGACTCTGATATGGAATTCATTTAGTTCTTACTCTAACTGTAGGTTTATTTAGAAGCATCTGGAGTAGTAGCACACAGCCTTACCTCTCAGTCATTCACACTTTATTTCAATGGAACCTATGGCCATTTCTGCTGCAACCCTCTCTTTCTCCTGAGGGACTATAAATGTCAATTTTTTTTTTGTCTAAAACTGTTGATAAGAAACACATTAGTGTACCTTCCCAGTTCCCCAACAAAGATATTTTAAAACTCTTTTTCTACATTTCTATAATTATCTTTGAAAATCAGGTATCAATTGTCCATACAGATTATGTCATACACAAATACATTCAGGTTTTACATGTTCACCATTCACCACTCTTAGAAATGACTTTTCTCCTGATAATCTCCTGTATTTTTACTCAGCCTTTGCTTACTTTTGAAAATATTGCCTTAAATAAGGATCTATCCAGCTGTGTCCAGATTTATGGATTTCACCCTGACATGGACCTGGAGTACTAATTGATTCTCTGGAATGATAAGGTCTTCTGACGTTCCCTGTATCTGAGGGCAAATATGTTTGATGAAGTTCAGCAGTAAAGTCCCTTAAGGACACATTTCTCAGATCAGAATCCAGAGTGACATAACAAATTTGTGTGTTGATTGGATGATTGTAATATTTGTTCAAGGTTCAATTCAGATTACCAGCTATGCTTCACATATATCTTTTTTTCTTTTAATAGCATTACAAAGTTGACAGAGGAATCTTCATTCTGTTTGCATGGGGATCTTGAAGCATGTCTAGTGACAACTTTAGAGAAATGTTTTCTCTTCCTTATAAATGTGAAGCTTTGGTAATTGTCTAGAGACTCCCTTCTGACTTTGAGCAAGGATAAATCCTGAAATAGATCTGAACACTAAGCTGTGGGTTTCATTCTCTCCAGATTAATGTATTATTAACAATGAAAAGAAGTGACACGAACTAATGGGAGCACACCAATCCACCTGGCCTGGGACTGAATGAGCATATGATCAAACCAGACTCTCTGAATGTGGCAGTGAAAGTGGGCAGATGGAGAACCCACAAACAATGACACCAGGACCTATCTCTTCTGCAAGTATTAACTTTTTGAGAACCGAGTCTTTTTGAATGCACTCCTTCCTAGGCCAGGAGGGATGGGGGTGGGCCTTGGACTTCCAACAGGGCAGGGCACCATGCCCTCTTTCAAGGAAGAAGGGGGAGGGAGGAGGGGTGGGGGGTAGTGG
>PVIU01033930.1:0-11880 GCA_004026605.1 Ondatra zibethicus
CTGAGGTAGGTTGATTCCCAATTTCCTGAGAAACCGCCACACTGATTTCCAAAGAGGTTGCACAAGTTTGCATTCCCACCAGCAATGGATGAGAGTTCCCCTTACTCCACATCCTCTCCAGCATAGGCAATCGTTGGTGTTTTTGATTTTGGCCATTCTGACAGGTGTAAGATGGTATCTCAAAGTTGTTTTGATTTGCCTTTCCCTGATTGCTAAGGAAGTTGAACATGATCTTAAGTATCTTTTGGCCATTCGACCTTCTTCTGTTGAGATATCCCTATTCAGATCCTTACCCCATTTTTTAATTGGGTTATTTAGAATTTTAATGTCTAATTTCTTGAGTTCTTTGTATATTTTGGAGATCAGACCTTTGTCTGATGTGGGGTCAGTGAAGATCTTCTCCCATTCAGTAGGTTGCCTTTTTGTCTTAATGACTGTGTCTTTCGCTTTACAGAAGCTTATCAGTTTCAGGAGGTCCCATTTCTTCATTGTTGCTCTTATTGTCTGTGCCCTTTTGGTTTTACACAAGAATTCGTCTCCAGTGCCCACGTACTGCAGGCTACTTCCCACTTTTTCTTCTATCAGGTTAAGTGTGGTTAGATTTATGTCGAGGTCTTTAATCCATTTGGACTTGAGTTTTGTGCAAGGTGACAGATAAGGGTCTAATTTCAGTCTCCTACATGTTGATATCCAGTTATGCCAGCACCATTTGTTGAAGATGCTTTCATTCTTCCATTGTATAATTTTAGCCTCTTTGTCAAATATGAGGTGTTCATATGTTTGTGGTTTAATATCTGGGTCTTCGATTCGATTCCATTGGTCAACATCTCTGCTTTTATGCCAATACCAAGCTGTTTTCATTACTGTAGCTCTGTAATAGAGTTTGAAGTCAGGGATGGTAATGCCTCTGGAAATTCCTTTATTGTATAGGATTGTTTTGGCTATCCTGGGCTTTTTCTTTTTCCATGTAATGTTAGTTATTGTTCTCTCAATATCTATGAAGAATTTTGTCGGGATTTTTGATGGGGATTGCATTGAATCTATAGATGGCCTTTGGTAGAATTGCCATTTTTACTAGATTGATCCTTCCAATCCAGGAGCATGGGAGATCCTTCCATTTTCTGGTATCCTCTTCAATGTCTTTCTTCAAGGTCTTAAAGTTCTTGTCAAATAGATCTTTTACTTCCTTGGTTAGTGTTACCCCAAGATACTTTATGCTATTTGTGGCTATTTTGAAATGTGATGTTTCTCTGATTTCCCTCTCGGTTTCTTTATCCTTTGTGTATAGGAGGGCTACTGATTTTTTTGAGTTGATTTTGTATCCTGACACTTCACTGAAGGTATTTATCAGCTGTAGAAGTTCTTTGCTAGAGTTTTTGGGGTCACTTATGTACACTATCCTATCATCTGCATATAACGAATGTTTGGCTTCTTCCTTTCCAATTTGAATCCCCATGATCTCCTTATTTTGTCTTATAGCTATTGCTAAGACTTCAAGCACTATATTAAAGAGGTATCGTGACAGTGGATAGCCTTGTCTTGTTCCTGATTTTAGTGGAATCGCTTTGAGCTTCTTCCCGTTTAATTTGATGTTAGCTGTCGGCTTGCTATATATTGCTTTTATTATACTTAGATATGATCCTTGTATCCCTAATCTCTCCAAAACCTTTATCATAAAGGGCTGTTGAATTTTGTCAAATGCTTTTTCAGCATCTAATGAAATGATCATATTCTTTTTCTTTCAGTTTATTTATATGATGGATTACATTGATAGATTTTCATATGTTGAACCAGCCCTGCATCTCTGGGATGAAGCCTACTTGATCATAATGGATGATTTTTTTAATATGTTCTTGGTTTCGGTTTACCAGTACTTTATTGAGAATTTTTACATCAATGTTCATAAGTGAGATTGGTCTAAAATTCTCTTTCTTGGTTGCGTCCCTGTGTGGTTTTGGTATCAGGGTAATTGTCGCTTCAATAAATGATTTTGGCAATGACACTTCAGTTTCTATTATGTGAAACACTTTAAAGAGTATATGTATTAGCTCTTCTTGGAAGTTCTGGTAGAATTCTGCATTAAAACCATCTTGTCCTGGGCTTTTTTTGGTTGGGTGTTTTTTGATGACAGCTTCTATTTCTTCGCGACTTATAGGTCTATTTAAACAGTTCACCTGGTCTTGATTTAATTTCGGTATGTTGTATTTATCTAAAAAACTGGCCATTTCTTGTACATTTTCCAATTTTGTGGCATACAGGCTTTCGTAGAAAGACCTAATGATTCTCTGAATTTCCTCAGTGTCTGTTGTTATGTCCCCCTTTTCATTTCTGATCTTGTTAGTTTGAATGTTCTCTCTCCGCCTTTTGATGAGTTTGGATAAGGGTTTCTTGATTTTGTTGATTTTCTCAAGGAACCAGCTCTTCGTTTCATTGATTCTTTGGATTGTTTTCTGTGTCTCTGTTTTGTTGATTTCAGCCCTCAGTTTGGTTATTTCCAGTCTTCTACTCCTCCTGGGTGAGTCTGCTTCTTTTTTTTCTAGAGCTTTCAGGTGTGCTGTTAAGTCACTAATGTTTGCTTTCTCTGTTTTCGTTATGTGGCCACTAATTGCTATGAATTTTCCTCTTAGCACTGCTTTCATAGTGTCCCATAGAATCGTGTATGTTGTGTCTTTATTTTTGTTGAATTCAAGGAAGACTTTAATTTCTTTCTTTATTTCTTCCTTGACCCAGGAGTGGTTCAGTAGTTGACTGTTCAGTTTCCATGAGTTTGCAGGCTTTTTGTTGGTGGAATTTTTGTTACATTGTAACTTTAGTCCATGGTGATCCGACAAGACACAGGTGGTTACTGCACCCTTTTGTATCTGTGGATATTTGCTTTGTTACCGAGTATGTGATCAATTTTCGAGAAGGTTCCATGAGATGCTGAGAAGAAGGTATATTCTTTCCTTTTTGGGTGGAATGTTGTGTAGATGTCTATTAAATCCATTTCTTTGTTAAGTTTCTGTCTGATTGACCTGTCCATTGGGGAGAGAGGAGTGTTGAAATCTCCTACTATTAGTGTGTGGTGTTTGATGTGTGCTTTGAGTTCCAGTATTTTTTTTTTTTTACGTATGTGGGTGCTTTTATATTAGGGGCATAGATATTCAGGATTGAGACTTCCTCTTGATGAATCTTTCCTGTTATGAGTATGAAGTGTCCATCTCCATCTCTTCTGATTGATTTTAGTTTGAAGTCGATTTTGTTAGATATTAGTATAGCCACACCTGCTTGTTTCTTAGGGCCATTTGATTGAAAAACTTTTCCCAACCTTTTACTCTGAGATAATGTCTGTCTTTGTGGTTGAGGTGTGTTTCTTGTATACAGCAGAATGTTGGATCCTGTTTTTGTATCATTCTCTTAACCTGTGTCTTTTTATAGGTGAGTTGAGTCCATTGATATTAAGTGTTATTATTGACCAGTGGTTGTTCATATCGGTTAATTTCTTTTTTGTGGTAGGGTTTGTGTGTCTCCCTTCTTTGAGTTGTGGTGGTGTAGGGTTGTTAGCTGTCTGTGTTATTATGGGTGTTGTTTTCTTCCTTTAGTTGTGGTTTACCTTTTAGTACTTTCTGTAAGGCTGGGTTTGGGGCTACGTATTGTTTAAATTTGTTTTTATCCTGGAATATCTTGTTTTCCCCATCGATGGTGAAAGAAAGCTTTGGTGGGTATAGTAGTCTGGGCTTGCATCAATGGTCTCTTAGTGTCTGAAGCACATCTATCCAAGACCTTCTGGCTTTCATGGTTTCCATAGAGAAGTCAGGTGTAATTCTGATAGGTTTACCCTTATATGTTACTTGACCTTTTTCCTTTGTGGCTCTTTTTATTCTTTCTTTATTCTGTATGTTTTGTGTTTTGATTATTATATGGCGATGGGATGATATTTTTATATCCAGCCTATTTGGTGTTCTGTATGCTTCTTGAACCTTCATAGGAATATCCTTCTTTAGGTTTGGAAAGTTTTCTTCAATAATTTTGTTGAATATATTTTCTGGGCCTTTGGAGTGGAATTCTTCTTCTATCCCAATTATTCTTAGATTTGGTTTTTTCATGGTGTCCCAGATTTCCTGGATGTTTTGTGCTAAGATTTTGTTGGATTTGTTGTTTTCTTCTATCACTGACTTTATTTTCTCTAACGTGTCTTCTGCGTCTGAGATTCTTTCTTCTATCTCTTGTATTCTGTTGGTTATACTTTTCTGTGTGGATCCCGTTCGTTTATCCAGATTTTCCATTTCCCGCCATCTCTCGGTTTGTGTTTTCTTCATTGCCTCCATTTCAGTTTTCATGTTTTGAACTGTTTCTGTTACCTGTTTGATTGCTTTTTCTTGGTTTTCTAGGGTATCTTTGAGGAATTTATTCATTTCTTCTAACTTGTTGTTAGTTTTCTCATCCCTTTCGATAAACGAGTTTTTCACCCCTTCTTTAAAGGTCTCTATATCTTTCAGTTACGTTTAAAGTCAATTTCTTCTACTTCTTCTAGGATAGGTTGCTCGGGTTTTCCTGTTCCATAATTGATGGATTCTGGTGTTATCATGTTGCTTTTCAGGTTGTTGGATGAATTCTTTGATTGGCACATGCCCATCTCTTCCTTCAAATGTGTTAGGGAGAACCTCGGTGGCTTGGTCCCTCTGTCCCAGCATATCCGCCAGGGTCTGGATGAATCTGCCTAAGCTGGTTGGGCTCCTTCCTCACCCAGGGATTCCCAGTCCCAAGGGCGGGCTTACTGAGAGTTCCCCGCTCTGCTCTGCTTGGCTCTGTGAGACAAGGGAAGCCCTCTAGCAGTGGGCTCACCCTTCCCCCAAGGCCTCAGCCCGGATAGGCTGAGTTCGGGTGCAGTTAGGACCACGCAGATGAGAAGGGATGCCCGCTGGCGAGCAGGGTTGGGATAAGCAGCAAAGCCAGTAGAGGGGGTCCCTAAGTGGCCAGAGAGCCTCAGGGATGGGCTGGAACCCACTTACCGGGGTCTAGATGAATCTGCGGAAGCTGGTTGGGCTCGTTCCTCACCCAGGGTTTCCCAGTCCCAAGGGCGGGCTTACTGAGAGTTGCCTGCTCTGCTCTGCTCTGCTCAGCTCTGTGGGACCTCAATAATCTTTATAAGGAAATTTGTAATTCTCTTTCTTAGTTGGATCTTCATGTGGTTTGCTTATTAGGGTAATTCTGGCCATGGAAAGTGAATTTACAAAGTTTCTTCTGTTTCTATTTTGTGAAATATTTTGAGAAATGTTGATATTAACACATTTTTAAAGGTCCAATAGCATTCTGTGCTTTAATCAGCTACACACACACACACACACACATTTAGCACTGCTTCTATTTTACTAGAGCTTATAGATCTGTTTAAATTGCCTATCTGAAATTCGTGTAAATTTTGTAAGAGGTACATATTGAAAAATTACACATTTCTTTTTTATTTTCTAATTTGGTCAAGTAAAGTTTTTTAAAATATGTCCCTAAAATTCTCATTTCCTCTGTTTTTGTTCTTATGTCCTCCATTTTACTTCCAGTTTTGCTAATTTTTATCTCCTTTCTCTCCATTTTTCTTAGTTTGGATACTAATTTGTGAATCTTATTGATTTTCTCAAAGAATCAGTTTTTTGCTTCATCGATTCTTGGAATTTACTTGCTTGTTTATTTAGCCTTCAGTCTCATTATTTCTTGTCATCTACTCATTTGGCTGTGCTTCTTTTTTCTTATTTCTAGAGCTTTCAGTATGGGGTTAACTTGCTAGTATAAAAACTCTCCATGTTTTTAAATATTTTTTGTCCACTTAGTGCAATGAATTTGTATCTTATAAATCTTCATCTCATTCCATAAGTTTATGTATGTTGTGCATTCATTTTCATTCAATTATAGAAAGTGTTTAATTTCTTTCTTACTTTATGTCTTGACACACTTTTTGTTGTTGTTCCTCAGTAGAGAGTTGTTCAATTTCCATAAGTTTGTACCTCTCTCTTGTTTCTGTTGTATACATATGTATACATCTGTATATACACATATATGGAGTTATTTATTCATGTTGAGACAGAATATAGGATACTATTTTAGGTTTATTCTATTTTACTTTTTTGAATTTTTCATACTTGTTTTGTCTCTGAGTATGTGATCATCTTTGGAGAGAGTTCCCTGAGGTGCTGAGGAGAAGGTCTATTTTTTTGTGCTTAGATGAATTGTTTTATAAATATCTGTTGGACCCATTTGGTTTATAACATCAGTTAGCTCCCACATTTCCCTGTTTAGTTATTATTTGCATAATCTATTTGCAGTGATTTTTGTGAGAGAGACAGCAGGCCTAAACCATGGTGGATGAGAGCCCAGGGCTATTCTGTTCACAAGAATCCTTGGTGGGGGACAGTCAGAAGCTTCAGGGAAAGTGAGAAACAAATACACCATGCAGGCAAAGTTACTTTTTATTGAGATAAAATGGAGAATTTAGTTGAGATACAGGGAAAGGAAGAGAGAAAGAGACAGAGACAGAATGACATAGACTTTCTTTTCCCTTCAGAAGAACAGTGGGCAGAGCTTGTTTCTTTAAGGGACGCTTTGTACCTTCATGTAGACTACATAGGGATGTGCCTGCCATGGAAACTTGTGCTGGACAGGGATACTGCCTGAGAATATCCTTCCAGGTGACAGGTCCAGTATATTTCCTAAATCTTAACATTCTCATCTTTTTCTTATTATAAAAAGGTGGGAAAAGTAAAGGGGATAGCAAGTGAGACAGGGATATGGAGCCTGGGTTCTCAAGACTGCTTTCTCCTGACCTGGGGCCTCAACCATTTTTAGGGGACCTGAGAAATGTGAGATGCGGGATATGTTGGTCAAGTCCTGGAGTAGCTGGCTGTTTTACTGATGTTCAGGCTACATGGAATTGTCTGGTGCCTTTTGGACTTGGCGAATTGTTGGCAGAGTAGAGAATAAACTTAAGTTTAGGAAAAAAATTTTCTTATATCATGGTAATTGAGGGAGGGGAGTATGGAAATATCAAGACCAGGAAAAGATGGTGAGAGCTTTGGTGATTGACAAACCTTATCTGGAGTGCATCTGATCTGTTTGAAGTGAATTGAATTGACTTCCTGAAACTTATAAGAATACTTTAGTTTTAGACACATTAGTAAGTGTAAGAGGTAGTTTTTTTTTCACAATTAAAAGTATCTTTGAGATCTATAGTTAGGAAACCACGAAAAGGAATTTGAAATCTTGAGCTTGTGGTTGTCATGATCATGGTATAGTATGGTGTATAGTATTCTCTCAGACTTGGGTTAATAGCTTATTAGAACTTCAATATAACAGTTGCATAATTAAAGAACATTATGTTATGAAAGTAACAAAATGTTTCATTTTTTTCAAAAATATCAAATCACTTGCCTTTGTTATCCCTTAAGCATTTTATCCTCAGACTTTCATAACTTGCATTTTCATAGCTTAAGTTACTTTTGTGTACCCTGAAACATTCTTATTCTCAGACCTTTATAACTTGCATTTACACACCTTAATAACTTCCATTTGTCTATCTTAAAACACCTTCTTGTCAAGCAGTGATGATGCATTCCTTTAATCCCAGCACATAGGAGGCAGGGGCACGTGGATCTCTGTGAGTTTGAGGCCAGGCTGGTCTATGAGAGCTAGTTCCAGAACAGGCTCCAAAGCTACATAGAAACCCTGTCTTGAAAAACAAAAAAACATAACATAAACAACAAAAACAACAACAAAAAACAACTTCTTAGACTGTAAAACATTCTTAGATCCTCACATCTTACATTTCACATCTTAAAATAACTCTTATTTAAATAAAGGTGGGAAAATAAATTATACTGAAATTTATTTTATAAGTTTATCTCTCTCTGGGGCTGGTAATGAGGTAAATTATGTCTAGACTCAGTATTGGCTCTAGGAGAGTGAGATCTCAACTTTTATACAGAGAACTGAGAAGGCATTTGAAGTCTTAGTCCCTACTATTTAGCTGGCAAAGCTATCAGTCATCAAACTGCATCAGCGATATTGAGAAAGATAAATTTTACCTGAGTTAATGATTAAAAATGATACTTACTAGATTGGCTACCATGGCAGCCACCTCAAGTTCCTCAGTGGTCATTGAGGGCAGGTTGTAGGACAACATCCATCTTCTAGCTGGTAGAAGTAGGCCTGCAAGGCTGTAAATGATCCCACAGGCTTCTTTTGAGTAAGAACTCATGGGAGACCCAGCCTTCATATTCCTTAGACAATATTAAGCAGTCAGTTCCACTGTCCCTTTATCCACAGTCTGAAGAGATTCTTAACAACAATTGAGTTGAAAAGCAGTTTTGATTAGTAGCTAGTTCTGCCATTTAGAAAGCAAATTCCAGGTAGAGGTTCTCCTTTTCCCTTTCATCTCCTTTGGAGGAAATAGCGGTTGCTGCCAGGAGCCAGCCTGTCTCTCTATTACTAAAACCATTTTAGTTAAACATTTTAAATGTCATATTCTTCAGATTCTGAGTATTTGAGAGATGTCTATTTGAAATATTTGAGATTTTTTGTGTTTTGTCTAGAAGGAGGTACAATGAACGGAACCATTTAGGACTGTTTCAAACATTTTTTTCCACAAAGAACTCTCAAAAGATGAATCTAAAATGGCTGAAAGACACTTAAGAAAATGGTCAACATCCTTAACCATCAGAGAAATGCAAATCAAAATAACTCTGAGATTGCATCTAAGAACAAGATCAAAAACACTGATGACTACTTATGCTGGAGAGTATATGGGGTAAAGGGAACATGCTTCCATTGCTGGTGGAAGTGCAAACTGGTACAGCCAGTTTTTATATTAGTATGGCAATTTTTCATAAAATTAGGAAACACCCTACCTCAAGACCCAGCAACACCATTTTTGGGTATATACCCAAAGGATACTCAATCATACCACAAGGACATGTGCTCAACTATGTTCATGGCAACATTGCTTTTCATAGACAGAACCTGTAAACAACCTAAACACATCTCTACCAAAGAATGGATAAGGAAAATGTGGAACATTTACACAATGGAGTACTACACAGCAGAAAAGAATAAGGACATCTTGAAATTGGCAGGCTAATGGATGGATCTAGAAAACATCATATTGAATGAGGTAACCAAGACCCAGAAAGACAAATATTATATGTACTCACTCATAAGTGACTTTTAACATAAAGCAAAGAAAGCCAGTTTACAATCACAATCCCAGAGAACCTAGACAACAATGAGGAACCTAAGAGAGACATACTTGGATCTAATCTACATGGGAAGTAGAAAAAGACAAGTTTGCCTAAGTAAATTGAAAGAATGGGGATTATTGGAGAGGACATAAGGAGAACAGCAAAGAAGGGAGGGGAGTGGAGAAAATATATAGCTCAATAAAAACAATTAAAGAAAAATAATTTTGAACAATAATTATAAGAACATAAACGCACAGATGAATTGTAGTTGCATACACACATACAGAGTTAAGGCTAGTGTATAGCTTATATTACACATATATGGTTAAATGAAAAGTCACATGCATATATACACACATACATATTAAACAGAAATTAAATAAGAAGAAAGAGAAAATCAGTGTGTGCTGCATGAGATGAAGTTTGTTTCTTCATCTCTTATTCCCACCTTACTGACACAGCTTCTGGTACTGAATGATGAAAGGCAAAGCAAGATTGTTACAGGTGGAAAAGAGCAGATCTGTTCCAGGCAAGTAGGATCCCTACATGAAATGAACAACTCAGTAGGCCCTGTCAAGGTGTACCATTGCACAAACATGCCACATGTAACAAAGTCAGTTTAAGAGGAATAAGAGGCGCCTTTAGTAAAGATGGCAACTAAGTCACCTGTCTTGTCAGTCTTGCCATTAGCCAAGATAGTGGAGAAGTATCTTTTTTAACTTTAAACAAATTGGCCATGTGGTCACTCTTAGCTAAGATGGCTTTTAGGTCATCTGTCCTTCCTATATCCAAGATGTCCACCCACACGTTGCAACTCTTTCCATTTACCCAGATGTTGGCAGAAGTTAGAATGTACTCATAAAACTTTGAAATTTAGAGAGCTGTTAGGTGGTCAGTTTGAGTTATCTAGGGGATATTAGTACATCCCAGAGGAGTGGATGATCATATACTTTTTGTAGGGTTATTTCCCACTAATGATGCAGAAGGATCCATTGACTTTTTTTCAAGTGGGGATCAACAATACTGGCTCAAGTCATTTAGAAAGAATGATTACTGGGACACTAAGCCCAAAGGATATGGTGTTCAAAGGCACTAAGTCAAAGAGGGCTGTATTACAAAAGACCCATAGTCCTGGAAAATGATGGCCCTGCTCACTAAAGGCAGGGCCAAGGTCAGTATGCCTGAATGATACGGAGTCTGGAAGACCTTGTAGGTTCCAGAAAAGAAGGAACAAACTAATGAGTTAAACAGAAGTCGAGGGTGCCAGGCACAAAAGCTTCACTTGTGGAAATGCCAGAGATGATTGTCTGTTACAGCTGACTGAGAGGAGGGTATCTTACCAATAGTAGCCAGTGTTGTGTAGAATATTCCAGCAGACAAGTAGTTGGAAAGTGAGGCTGTTGGTCCAGGTCTGTGTCCCTGAGTCCCTAATGCTGTCCACCCATGAGCAGGAGTATGGAGGCCCAAAATGTGGGCCCATTTCCACCTTGTCTCTCAGTCAGGGAGTTTGGAGGTTGCTCAAAATTGTTGACAAGCATAGTTACACATCCCAACTCAGGATGGGATTGCTTGATTCTTTTGACATATAGATAGCTCCATTTAATCCTGACAGATGGTAAGGATATGCAAACATACTTCTTTTCCTTCTTTTGAAACTATGAGGTCACCATGGGAGGGGTAACCTTCAGGATTTGTGATCTAGAGCAGCTTTCATACCTAGACAACAAAATGCTAATGATTTGATGTCCTGGAGTGTTAAAGCTATTGAACATTTGAGTTGTGATGGGAATGTGGCATTTGGCATAGCAATGCCCTAGGTTACTGCTGTGATTGCAACAGTCCACACACATACACACATACAGCAGAGTTGGACCTACATTGTGTGGTGGAGCCAGAAATGACAGGAGACAAAAAATTTAAAGGGTTATACTTCCCACAGCCAGTATCTAGAGCAGGTCAATAAAAATGCCTAGAGGAACCATTAATGGATAAATCTATGGCTTTTAACAGAATAGAGGATACAGGAATTTTTTTTATTTTATTATTACAAAATTTAAAATAAGAAGACAAGGAAAATAAAAATAAGTATGGCTATAACCCCATGCTTGTGGTCTCATGTGACAATCTCAGAGCTTCTATAATGGTGGGCAACTGAGAGCTTGTAAATCTATCAGCCACTTCTAACACTGACCTCTGCTAGGACTGTTAAATGTAGAAAGCAGGACCTGTGCTCAGGCAGAGCAGGCAATAAGAGATGGGCAGAGGGAGCATGGATTATGCCCCATCGTGTTGCCCAACTTCAGCTCACAGCCTGGACTGACCTGACAGCCAACCTGCAAAGCAATAGCCTCAGGGAACTGCAGCTTCTGGTCAATTAAGAGTCTGTAAAAATATAAATGAGTACATTAAGTCTGCAAGCTAATCAGACTTGCAATTTGTTTCAGAAAAATGATAGCTTACAAACTTTTAATAAAATATTCAATGGCTAAAACCTTATTTAAAATATCCTACAGGAGATCTTGAGCAACTAAGTGAAATTCGTAAAGGGAATCTAAATTTCAGTAGAGAGCTTACAGAAGCTGCCAGACAGGTACTCACCAAGGTAGAGCATGATGTACAGAAATAGCAAGTACATTATATTAATTATAATCAGCCTTTGCAAGCATCTATATTACCT
>PVIU01033931.1:0-11878 GCA_004026605.1 Ondatra zibethicus
ACACACACACACACACACACACACACACACACACACACACACACAATCAAAGGGAAAGAGAGAACACCAGCTGGCTTTGTTCTTTTGGTCCTCACTCAGTTTGTGAAAAGAAACAACCATGCTTAGTAGAGGCTGTGTGCTAATTTCCTGAGCTGGCCGCCAGATGGCGCCCCTGCCTAAAGAACACACTGAAAGGCTCGCTCCCTCCAGATGGTCCTTCCCTCCGCCAAACGCAAACATCCCTTGTACTCCCAGCCTTCAAAAAAGCTTTGCCAACTTGCTTTGTCTGGGGACACGCAGCTTCAGTAACTTCCATTTTCTTACCCAGGGACTGCCCTCAGGGTACACAGCTTCAGTAATTTCCATTTTCTTAAGCAGGGACTGCCTCTGCAATGGATCTTTTTATGTCCTTCCATCCCTTCTCCTGCTGAATATTAGAATAGTTTCCTTATTATCCTCTATTTCTCCATCTTTTGGCGCTGTCTGTCCTTTGAAGAGCTGTTTGCTCCTTGATAGGACTTTTTTTTTGTTCCAGCAATTTATTAAAAATTATGAACAAGTACCTTTGGAATGCCTTAAATTTAATGCTATGGTTGGTAATTTAGAATATGTCTCTGTCCCAATAATTTATCATAGGCCACTATAAATAAAACATGCAAGGGAATCTTGCAAATGCACGTAATGGTAGCGGTATGGGCATTTGAACATAAACAGGCAGTAAACACATTCAGCAAGGTCTGAAACGAGCTAACCTCTCTCTGGAGGTGGAGCTGTTTTTCTGGATGTTATTTACATAGTGGGCCAGGTTCTGTATCTATTCTGAGGATCACTGGACACCACTGTCTATTTACTCTGCAAGTGAAAGACCATTTATGAAGCCTAATGTAGACCAACTTAATGAACTATGAAACTCACACATTTATTTGCAAATACAGCCTCAAGCTTGAGATATATAGGCTGACTAATCATTCACAGGCTTTGCTTGGCTCATATTCTTTGTCTGTAAAAAAGCAACACCTTTGCCTTTGACAAAGAATGACCTGTTTCCTAGCTCAGCTAGACGGAGCATTGAGTTAGCTTATGTTAGCTTGGGAAATCTAGACACTGAACAGACTTGGGTGTTCACCCTTCTACACTGGTGAAGGTCAAAGCAGCTGAAGAAAGGTCGCTAAGTTTTCTTCACCGTGTCCTCAGCACTGGGCTAGGGGTCCTGCCACTGTTCAGTTTCCCTTTGTCTCTGCACCACTTTCATCTGGAGCAGATGATGTTTGTCAGTCTGCCTTCTTGACCACATGCTGTTATTCACCCCCAAACATACTCACACTCAAAAGGAGAGAGAAGGTTTAATCTAGAGCCAAATATGAGTGACACAGATTTAATTTGCCATGTGATAATAGCTGGGTGAAGTTTCGTAGTAAACAACACATCTTAGATGCATTGACAAGAACACCAGGTAGCTGAATTATAGTAAAATGGGGAAATCTGTTATGGGTTGCCAGGGTCATCTGATCACATTTTTGTTGGATGGAAGTCAGTGATCTGTGAAGTTAATACATCTCAAAGGGTTTCACCTAACAGTCACAAGGATGCTGGGTCAGACACAGAGCTGGGCAAACAATGGGTACTAAGGCGGTAAAGGTAGCCCAAGACAAATTGTAATTATTCTGGACCTGTAACATTCCATCCTCCACAGTCATAGAATTCTAATAGTCAATTGGATCAGTGTAAGGTTCATTTTGTTTCTGGGATTTTTTTTTCGAAATAGGGTTTCTCTGACATCAAATTCTACTACAGAGCTACAGTACTGAAAACAGTCTGGTACTGGCATAAAAACAGACAAGAGGACCAATGAAATCAAATCAAAGACTTGGATATCAATCCACACACCTACAAAAACCTGATTTTTGACAAAGAAACAAAAAATGTAAGATGGAAAAAAAGAAAGCATATTCAACAAATGGTGCTGACATAACTGGGTATCAACATGTAGAAGAATGAAGATAGATCCATACCCATCACCATGCACAAAACTGAAGTCCAAATGGATCAAAGACCTTAACATAAAACCAACCACACCAAACCTCATAGAAGAGAAAGTGGAAAATACACTTGAATGCATTGGAACAGGAGATCACTTCCTAAATATAACTCCAGTAGCAAGACAATGAGAGGAACAATGGGACCTCCTGAAACTGAGAAGCTTCTGTAAAGCAAAGGACATGGTCAAAAAGAAAAAACAGCAGCCTACAGAATGAGAAAATATCTTCACCAACCCCACATTGGACAGAGGGCTGATCTCCAAAATATAAAAAGAACCCAAGAAATTGGTCATCAAAAGAACAAATAATCCAATAAAAAATGGAGTACAGACCTAAACAGAGAACTCTCAACAGAGGAATCTAAAATGGCTGAAAGACACTTAAGGAAATGTTCAACATCCTTAGTCATCAGAGAAATGCAAATCAAAACAACTCTGAGATTCCCTCTTCATCTGTCAGAATGGCCAAGATCAAAAACACTGAAGACAACTTATGCTGGAAAAGATGTGGGGTAAAGGGAATGCCCCTCCATTGCTGAGGGAGTGCAAACTGGTACAGCTGCTTAGGAAATCAGTAGGGTGATTTCTCAGAAAATTAAGAAACAACCTACATCAAGACCCAGCAATACCACTTTTGGATATAATGTGGATTTCCCCTCTGTATGCTGTAATATGTTTTATTACCATTGGTTAATAAAGAATCTGCTTTGGGCCTATGGCAGCACAGAATAGAGCAAGGCAGGAATTCCAAGCAGAGATAGAGAAGAAAAGAAGGTGGAGTCAGAGAGATGCCATGTAGCTACCGAAGGAGACAGAAGCACGGAACCTTTCCAGTAAATCATGAGCCTCATGGCGATACATAGAATAATAGAAATGGATTAATTTAAGAGTTAGTTCATAGGAAGCCTAAGCTATTGGCCAAGCAGTGTTGCAGTTAATATAGTTTCTGTGTGATTATTTCGTGTCTGGGCTGTTGGGAAATGAACAAGCAGCCTCTCTCTACATGGGTATATACCCAAAAGATGCTTATTCATACCGTAAGGACATGTGTTCAACTATGTTTTGCCAAATCCAGAACCTGGAAACAACCTAAAGCTAAGAGCAATACTCTTACAGAGGCCTAGATTCTAGGACCTACATCTGAATATTGATAAGCATTAGTAATGGTATAGCCAGGTGCAATGCTCAGTGGTACAGTGCGTATGAAGAACTAGATTCGATCCATAGCTGTTAGTCTTGGAACCATAAAAAGATCAAAAACAGCCTCTCTTCGTACAGGGAGGGGCTTAGTTTCAACTCACAGTTAGTATAAAGAGATCATCAGGCAAAAGCTAATGTCACAGTTGTTACCTATAAAATACAAATACAAACTTTGAAGCATATGGATAATTTCTTTTTTTTCTTTCTCAGAAGTCTTCGTGCATTTCTTTTTTTAAAATTTTTATTGCTTTATAAATAATACCAATCAAAATTTCCACTTTCTCCCCTCCTCCCATTTCCCTCCTACTCTCCCACTGCTCCTCCCCCCCCTCCAGTCATAAGAGAGGGCAGGGTACCCTGCCCTGTGGGAAGTCAAAGGCCCTCCCCCCTCCATTCAGGCCTAGGAAGGTGTGCATCCAAACAGACTAGGATCCTAAAAAGCCAGTACATGCAGTAGAGACAAATCCCAGTGCCATTATCATTGGCTTCTCAGTCAGCCCCCATTGTCAGCCACATTCAGAGAGTCCGGTTTGATCCCGTGCTCGTTCAGTCCCAGTCCAACTGGCTTTGGTGAACTCCCATTAGATCAGGCACACTGTCTCAGTGGGTGGACCAACTCCTCACGGTCCTGACTTCCTTGCTCATCTTCTCTCTCCTTCTGCTCTTCCACTGGACCTTGGGAGCTCAGTCCAGTGCTCCAATGTGGGTCTCTGTCCCTATCTCCATCCATCGCCGGACGAAGGTTCTATGATAATATTCAAGATACTCATCAGTATGACTATGGGACAAGGCCAGTTCAGGCACCCTCACCTCTACTGCCCAAGGACCTAGCTGGGGACATCCCCATGAACACCTGGGAACCCCTCTAGAGCCAAGCATCTTGCCAACCCCAAAATGGCTCCCTTAATTAAGATAACTTCTTCCCTGCTCCCGTATCCGTCCTTCCTCCATCTCAACCATCCCACTCTCCCAAGCTCTCCCCAATCCTCCCCTTCTGCTTTCTCTCTCCCCCTCTCCCCTTCTCCCCATCTCACCCCCACCACCATGCTCCCAACTTTTGCCTGGCGAGCTTGTCTGCTTCCAATTTCCAGGAGGAAGTATATGTTTTTCTTTTGGGTTCTCCTTATTATTTAGCTTCTCTAGGATCATGAACTATAGGCTCAATGTCCTTTGTTTATGGCTAGAATCCACTAATGAGTGAGTACATACCATATTCATCTTTCTGGGTCTGGGTTATCTCACTATTTCCATCCATTTGCAAGCAAAATTCAAGATGTCATTTTATTTATTTATTTATTTATTTATTTATTTTTTACCAATTTTTACTCTAATGTATATATGTGCCGCACTTTCTTTATCCATTCTTCCATTGAGGGGCATCTAGGTTGTTTCCAGGTTCTGGCTATTACAAATAATGCTGCTATGAACGTAGTTGAACAGATACTTTTGTAGTATTATTGTGCATCTCTTGGGTATATTCCCAAGAGTGGTATTGCTGGATCTTGAGGAAGGTTGGCTACCAATTTTCTGAGAAACTGCCACACTGATTTCCAAAGTGGTTGTACAAATTTGCATTCCCACCAGCAATGGATGAGTGTTCTTCTTACTCCAGCATAGGTTATCATTGGTGTTTTTGATTTTAGCCATTTTGACAGGTGTAAGATGGTATCTCAAAGTTGTTTTGACTTGCATTTCCCTGATAGCTAAGGAAGTTGAACATGTCCTTAAGTATCTTTTGGCCATTTGAACTTCTGTTGAGAATTCTCTGTTCAGTTCAGTACCCCATTTTTTAATTGGGTTATTTAGAATTTTAATGTCTAGCTTCTTGAATTCTTTATATATTTTGGAGATCAGACCTTTGTCTGATGTGGGGTTGGTGAAGATCTTCTCCCATTCAGTAGGGTGCCTTTTTGTCTTAATGACTGTGTCCTTTGCATTACAGAAGCTTCTCAGTTTCAGGAGGTCCCATTTATTCATTGTTGCTCTATTGCCTGTGCTACTGGGGCTATACGTAGGGAGTGGTCTCCTGTGCCCATGCATTGCAGGCTACTTCCCACTTTCTTTTCTATCAGGTTCAGTGTGGTTGGATTTATATTGAGGTCTTTAATCCATTTGGACTTGAATTTTGTGCATGGATCTATTTTCATCTACAGATTGACATCCAGTTATGTCAGCAGCATTTGTTAAAGATGCTTTCTTTCTTCCATTGTATAATTTTAGCTCCTATGTCAAAATCAGGTGTTCATAGGTTTGTGGATTAATATCCGGGTCTTCAATTCGATTCCATTGGTCAACGTCTCTGTTTTTATGCCAATACCAAGCTGTTTTCATTACTGTAGCTATGAAATAGAGTTTGAAGTCAGGGATGGTAATGCCTCCGGAACTTCCTTTATTGTATAGGATTGTTTTGGCTATCCTGGTTTTTTTTTTTCCATATAAAGTTGATTATTGTTCTCTCAAGGTCTGCGAAGAATTTTGTTGGGATTTTGATGGGGATTGCATTACTATATATTGCCTTTGGTAGAATTGCCATTTTTACTATGTTGATCCTACCAATCCAAGAGCATGGGAGATCCTTACATTTTCTGGTATCCTCATAAATTTCTTTCTTCAAAGACTTAAAGTTCTTGTCAAATAGATCTTTTACTTCCTTGGTTAGTGTTATCACAAGATACTATATGCTATTTGTGGCTGTGGTGAAAAGTGATGTTCCTCTGATTTCCCTCTCCACTTCTTTATCCCTTGGGTATAGGAGGGCTACTGATTTTTTTGAGTTGATCTTGTATTGTGCCACATCACTGAAGGTATTTATCAGCTGTAGAAGTTCTTTGGTAAAGTTTTTGGGGTCACATATGTACACTGTCATATTGTCTGCAAATAACAAAAGTTTGACTTTTACCTTTCCAATTTGAACTCCCTTGATATCCTTTTGTTGTTTTATTGCTATTGCTAGAACTTCAAGCACTATATTCAAGAGATATAGAGAGAGTGGACAGTCTTGTCTTGTTCCTGATTTTAGTGGAATAGCTTTGAGTTTCTCTCCATTTAATTTGATGTTAGCTGTCACCTTGCTGTATATTGCTTTTATTATATTTAGATATGAACCTTGTATCCCTAATCTCTCCAAGGCCTTTATCAAAAAGGGATGTTGAATTTTGTCAAATGCTTTTTCAGCATCTAATGAAATGATCATATGTTTTTTTTCTTTCGGTTTATTTATATGATGGATTACATTGATAGATTTTCATATGTTGAACCAGCCCTGCATCTCTGGGATGAAGCCTACTTAATCATAATGGATGATTTTTTTGATGTTTTCTTTGATTTGGTTTGCCAGTATTTTATTGAGAATTTTTGCATCGATGTTCATGAGTGAGATTGGTCTGTAATTCTCTTTCATGGTTGTGTCTTTGTACAGTTTTGGTATCAGGGTAATTGTAGCCACATAAAAAGAGTTTGGCAATGTCCCTTCTGTTTCTATTATGTGAAGCACATTAAAGAGTATAGCTATTAGCTCTTCTTGGAAGTTCTGGTAGAATTCTGCATTAAAACCATCTGGTCCTGGGATTTTTTTTGGTTGGGAGGTTTTTGATGACAGCTTCTATTTCCTCACAACTTATAGATCTATTTAAATTGTTCACCTGGTCTTGATTTAATTTTGGGATATGTTACTTATCTACAAAACTGTCCATTTCTTTTACATTTTCCAATTTTGTGGCATACAGACTTTTGTGGTAAGACCTAATGATTCACTGAATTTCCTCGGTGTCTGTTGTTATGTCCCCTTTTTCATTTCTGATCTTGTTAATTTGCATGTTCTCTCTCTGCCTTTTGGTTAGTTTGGATAGGGGTTTGTCAATCTTGTTAATTTTCTCAAGGAACCAGCTCTTTGTTTCATTGATTCTTTGGATTATTTTCTGTGTTTCTATTTTGTTGATTTCAGCCCTCATTTTGATTATTTCCAGTCTTCTACTCCTCCTGGGTGAGTCTGCTTCTTTTTTTTTTCTAGAGCTTTCAGGTGTGCTGTTAAGTCTCTAATGTGATCTTTCTCTGTTTTCTTTATATGGGCACTTAGTGCTAAGAACTTTCTTCTTAGCACTTTTCACCATAGCCACAAATCCCATAGGTTTCTGTATGTTGTGTCTTTATTTTCATTGAATTCGAGGAAGACTTTAATTTCTTTCTTTATTTCTTCCTTGACCCAGGAGTGGTTCAGTAGTTGACTGTTCAGTTTCCATGAGTTTGTAGGCTTTCTGGGGGTAGAATTGTTGTTGAATTCTAACTTTATTTCATGGTGATCCGATAGTACACAGGTGGTTATTACAGTTTTTTTTGTATCTGTGGATGTTGCTTTGTTACTGATTATGTGATCAATTTTCGAGAAGGTTCCATGAGATGCTGAGAAGAATGTATAGTCTTTTCTATTTGGGTGGAATGTTCTATAGATGTCTGTTAAGTCCATTTGATTCATTACATCTGTTAGTTCTCTTATTTCTCTGTTAAGTTTTTGTCTCGTTGGCCTGTCCATTGGTGAGAGAGGAGTGTTGAAATCTCCTACTATTAGTGTGTGGGGTTTGATGTGTGCTTTGAGTTCTAGTAATGTTTCTTTTATATATATGTGGGTGCTTTTATATAAGGGGTGTAGATATTAAGGACTGAGACTTCGTCTTGATGAATTGTTCCTGTTATGAGTATAAAGTGTCCTTCCCCATCTCTTCTGATTGATTTTAGTTTGAAATCAATTTTGTTAGATATTAGTATAGCCACAGCCGCTTGTTTCTTAGGTACATTTTATTGGAAAACCTTTTCCCAACCCTTTACTCTGAGGTAATGTCTGTCTTTGAGGTTGAGGTGTATTTCTTGTAAGCAGCAGAATGTTGGACCCTGTTTTCGTGTTCATTCTCTTAACCTGTGCCTTTTGATAGGTGAATTGAGTCCATTGATATTAAGTGATAGTAATGACCAGTGGTTGGTAATTCCGGTTATTTTTTTTGGTGGTAGTGTGTATGTTTCCCTTCTTTGAGTTGTGCTGGTGGAGGGTTGTCAGATGTCTGTGTTATTATGGGTGTTGTTGGCTTCCTTAGGTTATGGTTTTCCTTCTAGTACTTTCTGTATGGCTGGGTTTGTGGCTACTTATTGTTTAAATCTGTTTTTGTCATGGAATATCTTGTTTTCTCCATTGATGGTGAAAGAAAGCTTTGCTGGGTATAGTAGTCTGGGCTTGCATCCATGGTCTCTTAGAGTCTGAATCACATTTATCTTCTGGCTTTCATGGTTTCCATAGAGAAGTCAAGTGTAATTCTGATAGGTTTACCATTATATGTTACTTGACCCTTTCCCTTTGCAGCTCTTAATAGTCTTTCTTTCTTTATTCTGTATATTTTGTGTTTTGATTATTATATGGCAAGGGGATTTTTTTTTGGATCCAGTCTATTCGGTGTTCTGTATGCTTCTTGTACCTTCATAGGAATATCCTTCTTTAGGTTGGGAAAATTTTCTTCTATAATTTTGTTGAATATATTTTCTGGGCCTTTGAGCTGTAATTCTCCTTCTTCTACCCCTATTATTCTTAGGTTTGGTCTTTTCATGGTGTCCCAGATTTCCTGGATGTTTTGTGTTAAGAATTTGTTGGATTTATTTTTTGCTTTGATCAATGAGTTTATTTTCTCTATTGTATCTTCAGTGTCTGAGAGTCTTTCTTCTATCTCTTGTATTCTGTTGGGTACACTTGACTCTGTAGTTCCTGTTCATTTACCCAGATTTTCCATATCCTGCCATTCCTTGATTTGTGTTTTCTTTATTACCTCCATTTCATTCTTCAAGTCTTGAACTGTTTCCATTGCCTGTTTGATTGTTTTTCCTGGTTTTCTTGGGTATCTTTGAGGGATTTATTAATTTCTTCTAACTTTTTGTTTGTCTTCTCGTCCATTTCTTTAATGGAGTTTTTCACATCTTGTTTAAGGGCCTCTATTATTTTCATAATGTTATGTTTAAAGTCAATTTGTTCTACTTCTTCTGGGTTAGGGTGTTCAAGTCTTCCTGTTGCATGTTCACTGGATTCTGGTGTTGTCATGTCGCTTTTCAGGTTGTTGGAGGAATTCTTGCATTGGCACCTGCCCATCTCTTCCTTCAAATGCAACCAGGAGAGTCTTGGCGTCTTGGTCCAATCTTTGTTGTGACTGACTGTGTACTTGGGGGATTTTCTTGGTCTGCCCTCTTTTAGGACCCCTCAGCACTGGAGCTGGTTCTCAGATCCTCTCTGCCCTGAAGCAGGCTGTGCTGGTGGATCATAGGACCCCACAGATGAAAAGGAGTGCTTGGGGGCAAGATGGGATGGGGTAACTAGGGAAAGCCAGTAGCAGGGGAGACACCCAGCTGAATAGGCAGAAACATTTAGGGAAATGGAGGGGGCCTGCACTCCATTCCTGGAACCTTCTGGCAAGGGGCACACACACTTACCCCTCTGGATGGATCTCCTCAGTAGAGGAACAGGGACTCTTGCTGTGCCAAGGACCTCGCAGAGAAAAGGGTGGACGGGGGGGCAGGGTCATGTGGAATAATGAAGACCCTGCAGCAGGAGCTGGAGGGGTCTTGTACTCCATTCCTGGGACCAGCGGGCTGGGCCGACACACACTTCCTTCTCTGGATCGATCTCCTCATAATAGCTCTGTTACAACACAAATAAGGAATTTGTGATGGAAGACGATAAGACCACTTGTCTAGAGTAATATGATTAGTGGGTGGTCACACAGAACTGTAAATCTGGATCCTCTGACTCCAGATCCAACACTGCCCTTTGCTTTGTACCTAGAGCAGTCTCTGTAGGAAGAATTTCCCAAGCACGCATCAGCTTTTTTAGGGTGAATGTGGTTGATGGAGACCTCATAGGACGACTGGAAAGCCTATGCCTTAGAAAGCAGGACATCCGCCCTCCTGCTCTGCCTTGAGCATCTCAGCTAGAGACCATATTTTCCTGTGGCCCAGGTTGCTGAAGCCAGGCCTTCAGGTGTGCCATGCTCTGTCTGTCAGTTCCTGAGCTCAAATATTATCTCTTTCCTTGGTCTCTTAGAGCCTATGGAAAACAATGACCTCTGGCCCCTGTAAATCTTTGGTTTGTCTGATTGCCCTCCAAGATTTCACAGTTCTCAGTGTCTGTTCTACTGGGTTATATTTAGGAAGTGATCTCCTGTGCCAATGCGTTCAAGTGTATTTCCCACTTTCTCTTCTATGAGGTTTGGTGTGGTTGGTTTTATGTTGAGGTCTTTGATCCATTTGGACTTGAGTTTTGAGCATGGTGATGGGTATGGATCTATTTTCATTCTTCTACATGTTGATACCCAGTTATGCTAGCACCATTTGTTGAATACACTTTCTTTTTTCCATCTTATATTTTTTGTTTCTTTGTCAAAAACCAGGTTTTCATAGGTGTGTGCATTGATATCCAAGTCTTTGATTTGGTTTCATTGGTCTTCCTGTCTGTTTTTATACCAATAAGAGACTGTTTTCATTACTGTGGCTCTGTAGTAGAGTTTGATGTCAGGGATGGTGATGCCTCCAGAAGTTCCTTCATTGTACAGGATTGTTTGGGCTATCCTGGGATTTTTGTTTTTCCATATGAAGTTGAGTATTAGTCTTTCAAGGTCTGTGAAGAATTTTGCTGGGATATTGATGGGCATTGCATTGAATCTGTAGAGTGCTTTTTGTAAGATTGCCATTTTTACTATGTTAATTCTACCTATCCAAGAGCATGGGAGAGCTTTCTATTTCCTGGTGTCTTGTTCAATTTATTTTTTCAAAGATTTAAAGTTCTTGTCATACAGGTCTTCCACTTGTTTGATTAGAGTTCTCCAAGATATTTTATGTTATTTGTGACTATTATGATGGATGATGTTTCTCTGATTTTTTTCTCGGCCCATTTATCATCTGTGTAAAGGAGAGCTACTGATTTTTTGAGTTAATCTTGTATCCTTCTACATTACTGGGGTGTGTATGAGACATTTACACAATGGAGTACTACACAGCAGAAAAGAATAATGACATCGGGCTTTGCTGCTTGTCCTAACCCTGCTCGCCCCCGGGCATCCCTTCTCATCTGCGTGGTCCCGGCTGCACCGGAGCTCGGCCTACCCAGGCTGAGGCCTTGGGGGAAGGGCGAGTCCCCTGCTAGGGGGCCTCCTTTGTCCCACGGAGCCCAGCCGAGCGGAGCGGGCAACCCACAGTAGGCCTGCCCTTGGGACCGGGAACCTCGCCCAATCAGCTTCTGCGGATTCATCTGGACCCTGACCCCGGGAGCCAAGCAGAGTTGAACGGAGCAGAGCGGGCAACTCTCAGAAGAGATGGGCAGGCGCCAATCAAAGAATTCGTCCAACAACCTGAAAAGCAACATGATAACACCAGAATCCAGCGATTATGGAACAGAAAAGCCCGAGCAACCTATCCCTGATGAAGTAGAAGAAATTGACTTTAAACGTAGCTTTATGAAAATTATAGAGTCCTTTAAAGAAGAGGTGAAAAACTCCTTTATCGAAAGGGATGAGAAAACTAACAAAAAGTTAGAAGAAATGAATAAATTCCTCAAAGATACCCTAGAAAACCAAGAAAAAGCAATCAAACAGGTAACTGAAACAGTTCAAAACTTGA
>PVIU01033932.1:0-11876 GCA_004026605.1 Ondatra zibethicus
AGGGAGGGAGGGAGGGAGGGAGGGAGGGAGGGAGGGAAGAGCTGGAAATGATAAAAGCAAGTCACTTGGTCTAGTTTTGTAAAAAGCAAAACAGTTCAGTGTGACACTGCCCAACACAGAGATCAAACTGCCAGGCCTGCTGGTCCAGATGAACTGGCTTTTGTGAAGACTCCACTTTCAGCATTTTATTGCAGAGCCCAACATCTTTTGCAGATCCCTCTCTGATCTTGAAGATGGGGACTCGATGAATAATATTTAGCTTGTGGGGTGTTTTCTGCCGGTTAATCACTTTTGCATGTGCACAGAATTAGTCTCCAGTTAGGAAATCTCTCCACAGACTACACTGATTGTGCCTCTCTCTTTAACAAGATGACACCCAATAAATAAGCCTGCATTTCCTATGTGTCTATCCTTGACCCCCCCCCCCACTGTCTCTACATCTGTCTCTGTGTTCTCCGTCTGTCCACCTGTCTGTCTCTGTCTCTTTCAGCCTTTGTGACTCTCTATTTCCTGGAGAGAGAGCGAGAAAGAGAGCGAGCGAGAGAGAGGTACCTGAGTAGCCAAGTCTCACCAGAGCTTCCAGGCTCTGACTTTTCCAAAGAACGAGTAGCAGGCATACCGGTGAGCCACTTTGTCCCAGAAAGACAAAGAACAGAGCAGATCAGGTCCTTGGAGCTGGGCAGAATTTTAATCAGTGACTTAGAGGAAGAACGAGGGAGAGGCAAAGAGAATCATTAACTGGAAAAAAAAAATCCATCTGTGTGCCCCTAGGGGAAAAGATTTGTCACACTGGAAGCACCACAGAGCTAAGGGTGAACCACTAGGTGGCATTGTAAACACGACTCCTAGGCTGCCGTGCTGGTGGCAGCAAGTTGCTGGAGACCTGAACCCAATAGGTCAGAAAGGCGGCCAGCTGGGCCGGCGGAGGTTGTTTAAAGGCAGAGTGGTGAGGCGCTAGGTTAGGTTGGGAGGAGACTGCGTTCTGGGGATGGCTTTGCTTTCTTGCCGAGGTCCGCCCAGGTGGACATCAAGGGCTCACGCAGAGTGAAGCATCCAGTGAGGGCGCCTGGCCGGGATGCAAGACCAGAGACGGGTAAACAGACACAACTCTATTTCCCAGAAACCGCCTGGAAAAAGTGAGGAATCATGCTTACCTTTGCATGGAGGAGAGCAGAATGGGTGAGCCAGTTTGTGCAGCGAGATCTTAAGGCAGCTGAATGTGATGTTTAAAGCAACAGGAGGATGGGTCTATACCTTTGAGGTGTAAATGTATTGCAAATGATTACAATCCAATAGGTTTATCTTATTGTTAATACAATGGCTATCTTAAGCTGCCTTGTTCTAACATTTCATAGTTATTTCTTCATACTGTGCTTATGTGGGACAAAATTAGCAGTCAGACCCAATGAAATTCAGATTTTTCAGAATTTAAAGAAAATATTGAGGGGAAAATTCTGTTGTTTTTCTCTATTTAACATACTGTAAAGGAAGCTTATGTATTGGAGGTAGCAACTCTGCATTTATTCTCAAGCTAAGCAACCATTGCTGTAGTCTGTTGCAACCCTGGAAGATTATGCGTTGAGATTTTGAGGAGAGCTCTGGTTAGTGATAAGGTACATCTGCCACTCTCAAGGGAATGTTTGCATGTTCTTCAGAAATCTGGGCTCACTCAAGCAAAATATGATGCAGTAGCCCCAGTAATGTGAAAATCTGGAGACTGGCTAGGACTTTTATGGAGTTTTGATAGGGTTCATGGACATGCTCTGAGAGGGAACTTGGGGGCCAAGAAATTAGACATGGAAAGAGAAGCTGTCCTTGGCATAGAAATGGAAGCTATTCCTGTAACCCAAGAATGACAGAATATGAGTAAGTGGAAGAGGCCTGTGAAAACACTAAGCTTGCGTGTGAGAGGTACAGAATTCCAGGTACCAGGAGCACAAGTCAGAACGAGGCAAACCGGGGTCTGGTTTTCAATGTGTTGTGTCTAACCACCCATTTCGGCATGCTTTTGACTTGCGAGCATGACCTGCGTTGGTGTGTACTCTCGATTCCATAATAACACAACAACAAACAAATCTGTCTTACAGTACATTTGATGCCAAGACGTGGAGGCATTTTCTTCCAGCCATGAACTCCTCATTTCAACTGCATTTCTTGAATCTTACCCCGAATGCCACAGAGGACGACATTTTAGGACCAAATGTTAAGAACGTGTCTTCAGCCTGTGAGGACATGGGCATCGCTGTGGAGGTGTTCCTGACTCTGGGTCTCATCAGCCTCTTGGAGAACATCCTGGTCATTGGGGCCATAGTGAAAAACAAAAACCTGCACTCGCCTATGTACTTTTTTGTGGGCAGTTTAGCAGTCGCTGACATGCTGGTGAGCATGTCCAATGCCTGGGAGACCATCACCATATACTTGATAAATAATAAGCATCTAGTGATAGCAGACACCTTCATACGCCACATTGACAACGTGTTTGACTCCGTGATCTGCATATCTGTTGTGGCCTCCATGTGCAGTTTGCTGGCCATTGCCGTGGACAGGTATGTCACCATCTTCTACGCCTTGCGCTACCACCACATCATGACAGCCAGGCGCTCGGGGGTGATTATCGCCTGCATATGGACTTTTTGCATAAGCTGTGGCATCGTTTTCATCATTTACTACGAATCCAAGTATGTCATCATTTGCCTCATCTCCATGTTCTTC
Organism: Ondatra zibethicus; assembly: GCA_004026605.1. Classification (NCBI taxonomy): domain Eukaryota; kingdom Metazoa; phylum Chordata; class Mammalia; order Rodentia; family Cricetidae; genus Ondatra; species Ondatra zibethicus. The sequence goes on from PVIU01033932.1 coordinate 2,713, forward strand.
ACCATGCTGTTCTTCCTGGTGTCTCTCTATATACACATGTTCCTCCTGGCACGCAACCATGTCAAGCGCATAGCAGCGTCCCCCGGGTATTGTTCTGAGAGGCAAAGGACCAGCATGAAGGGCGCCATTACCCTCACCATGCTACTGGGGGTTTTTATCGTGTGCTGGTCTCCCTTCTTCCTCCATCTCATCTTGATGATCTCATGCCCCCAGAATGTCTATTGCTCTTGCTTTATGTCGTACTTCAATATGTACCTGATACTCATCATGTGTAACTCGGTGATTGATCCTCTGATCTACGCCTTCCGCAGCCAGGAGATGCGGAGGACCTTTAAAGAGATCATTTGTTGTCATGGCTTTAGACTAATTGGTAGGCTCTGTGGCAGGTATTAGACATGTTCTCTCTCAGTGGCTCTCATCTCTCAGTCCTTAAGGTTCAGCCAGGGGATGAGCAAGGTCCCTAGGACTCTCAAATGTATTCTCCTTGTTTTCTTAAACCTGTGTTCATTGTGTATCAACAGTATGCACATGTGGATTGTCTCCATGATGGGAATGGTCTGTGAGATGTATCTTGTTACATCTTACTCTTTCTCTCCTTCCCATTCCATTTCTAGGAGGCTTTGCTACCCTCTATCTGACCTTATGAGATGCAGAATACCCGGGCAAGCTGTTATCGAAAGAAACACTGTGGAGGTCTACGGTACCATAAGCGGCGTTTTTGTTTTGTTCTTCTTGTGAAAAGGTAGACACAGCTTGTGCATTCTTTTCAAGACTAGAGAGGCATCCAGATCCTTTTCATTTGAGCTTCCATTTTATTTGCTATGTGTGTCCCTACAGCTCTCCTATCCTAGACTTCTAGTTTATGGCTTGGGTTTAGAATTGTCTGAGGATCAACCTTAACTCCCTATACTTCTGTCCATCATAGTTTTGGACTTACTCAGGCTTAAAGTTCTATGCTACAAACCTTGCTTCATGTTCTGTGAAAAATCTCCATGACTCTTTCTCCCTGTCTTATTTTGACTCAGTTCAGCATTTCCAAGAAATGTTTTGGGGTTACAGCAGGGACTGTAGGTACACACCCACCCTCACTCCATGTAGTACATGTCTATAGTCAAAGTAGAGTGGTTTTCTCACACACAGTCTTTCAGCATCTCCTGGTGTCTGAGGCTTTGGCACTATATGCTTTGCAGTATCTTACCACGACTCGAGCAATCGTCAAAGGCCCATTTTACAGCAAAGAAATACCATGTTCTCCAGTCTGCCATTGAGGAAAGTAATGTAAGCTCAGGCACTGCCATTCCCTGGCTATGTGTCCTTAATTTTACTCCAGGCTCCACATCTGTCCTGGCATTCCAGGATGCCAAAAGAACTACCTGGAAAAAAAATGGGAGAACTTCTTGTAAAATTTGGAGAACCACATAGGATTCTCTTTTTACATGAAAGAACTGATCCACATGGGCCTACCACAAATAAACATGAAGGGAGATTCAGGTATTGGTGGCCAGAGCAGTGTTTTGTACACCAAGACATGTTTTGCTCAGTGGAGCTGCATGGCCCTCTGGGTCCTAGTGCTCTCATCTGAAGGGAAGGAAATGAGACCCTAGAGTTCATAGGCTCCATTTTGCAGTAGTATCTTGGTATTAGTATTTTTCTCTTTCATTGGACACTTGGCATCTTTCCAAATGAAAGAAAAAAGTGTAAACAAAGCAATGGCGATAGAGGCCATCCCACAAGGAGCTACTGGTATAAGAGGGGCCCTTTCTACAGAAGATTTTAAAGGCAGAATATCTTTCAAGTAGAGTCACATTGTGGGCATGACCACCTTCCCCTCTAGGAGCTCAGCATAGAAAAAAATGTGCTGGTATTAACGGCAAAGGTTTACAAAATGGCACAGTTTTGCAGGTTGTTTGCAACTGATGTGAAAAGAGCATGTAGCCTTTCAAAATGTGTCCTGTTCATTTGTATTTGCACATCTCTGAATAAGAAGTAAATGTTCTCATTGTAACCATTATAGAAAACAGAGGCCACTGTTGCCGTGGATGTCACAGGGATGCACGCTGGATGCAGGCTTCCTCTCATCTGTATAGAGCAGGTACTTTCCCTGTTTGAAATTTCCATGTTGACTCTTTTGCCCAATACCCTTGAACATTAAGCAAGGTGACTAGAGTTGAATAAGATGCTGATCTTTGTGGTTACACTGCTCATCTGGACACGCAACTCTCATTAGGTGAATTCTCTGCTCTGGGTGCTAAATGACTTACTACAAATCCCGACTTTTATATTAAGGAATCTAAGAACATGTTCAACTACATTCTAAATTCTGTGTAAACAAAATAGCCCGTGTGTTCAAATGTGGCTATCTCTGGGAAAATATATGCATGTAGTAACTTGTTAAATTTATGCAAATAAGCCAACCTCTGGCACTCAAAATGAAGTCCCCTTAATAGAAAAAGGAGACACATACATGTCAAACATGTAGCACTGTATGCTAACTTTATGTTTCTGTGGGAAATATATTTGCTGTAATATATGTGGTTCAAAGAAATTATTAGTAAAGTAAAGGATAAATCAATTAAAATATATTTATATATAACTAATAGAATAGATGAACTAAATTATACATTTGAATTGGTTGTTCAGATATGTGACATTTGGAGGCATTTTTATCTTTGTGGAAATTTTCTGGTAGATATTACAAAATGAGAATGTACATACATTGGTGAATTTTACTTGAAAATATTTATTGTCTATAGTATTGTCATTCAAAAGTATATTAATCCTACAAATAAAATAAAATTTATACTTTACTATATATTGTTGGAAATGTCTTAGTATATAATTATTCTGGGAATATCACTTATTATGAGCTCAGTATGGAGCTGGAAGTACTGGCTATTAGAAGTTCTGCCACCCAAGAGCCAATGACATGAAGTGTACTGAGACATAACTATTTGAAGGTATGCCAATACATGCACACAATTCAAGATACTTTGTATAGTTAAATGCAAAGTGCCAAGACATGGGCTAGTATATGTGACATGAAATGACACCTCCACACCTCAATGGCACCTCTCCCTGGTGGATGTAGAGAAGAGTGGATGAGCTTTGAGGCGGGTGAGTAACTGAGAAATATCTCAGGTTACTTCTAAATCCACAAAGGGATAAAGACAAGGCAATCCTCCTGCTGTAGCCTCCTGAATGTTGAGATGATAGGAGTGTGTTGGTACTCCCAGGTGGGATTTTGCATTTTTTTTTAACAAGCTCCCAAATACTGTAGGTCCAAGTTCCACCTTAAGAAACTCTGGTTCCCAAGTCTCAGCAAAGTCACATGACAGCAGTTTATTGCTTGTTTTTCTCTCCTGCTCTATGATCAAAACAAATTAGTAGAGACTCTTGCAGCTGTTCTGGGACTGGATTGCTTAAGGTCTAATGTCTGACTCACACCCGCGAGCTTCTTTTCTTACTCAATCTCACTCATAATGTCTAAGTGGGCCAGGGAAATCCTATATGCCGGAACATTCGCTGTTCATAAACAGTGTCTTTGGTATGCTCGTCATGGTCTCAGGTGTGTGACCAGCACTGCTGTTGTATTTTTAAGGAGCGTATAGACCATGGTAGTATGTGTGAGAAGAACACATTGGACAATTAGTAAATTCGCACAGTATGATCTTATATACCTGGAAGTAGGGGGCTGATACATTCCTGCACTGGTGTACATTCCACAGTTTCAGGGCGTGGAGATGAGTTTGGGAAAGCTCTTAGGATATGCTTAGCCCTTTTCTTCTTTCTCATTAGGAATTACTTTCATGTGTGGAAAAGAGGACCTACTAGATCTAGTAAAGTCAAGGCAGAGGAATATCTGCGTCTATGTAAATCCTTGAAGAATGGATTGAATTTAAACAGAGAAACAGGGAGCATAGGGCAGAAAGGCCATCTGATTCCAGCCAAGGGGAGGGGGAAAGATTACTAAATTGTGCCAGAAATCAGAGTCTAGATCCATGGTCTTTCAAAAACAAGAGAGTGATATATTCTATGTCAAGTCAAAGAAGGCTAGAGTCATCTGAAAGGAAGGAGCCTCAGCTGAGAAAATGCCTCCACGAGGTCAGGCTATCAACAAGCCGTGTGGAGCAAGTCAGTAAGCAGCATCCCTCCTTGGCCTCTGCATCAGCTTCTGCTGCTGGGTTCCTGCTCTGCTTGAGTTCCTGTCCTGACTTCCTTCAGTGATGAAGAGTGCTGTGCAGGTATAAGCCAGATAAATCCTTTTCCCACGTTGCCTTGGTCAAGGTGCTTTATTACAGAACTAGTAAAGTTTATTAAGACAGTATTATACCTTCCTGGGACAGAAACTAGGGAACACTTAGAAGCTTTTTTTTTCTTTTCTTTCTCTCTGTTTAAATGAATGATATGGTATGATATGATATGGAAAACCCTTATAAGTTAATTTGAAAGTCACTCATATTTCCACAGAGAGTTACAGGAGAAGGCTAAAACACTCAAGGATGGTGAAAGCTAAGGTCAGGGGCTATGTTACGTGGCAGGGATGAAGAGAACAGGAAGTCAGTTATGTTAAAGATATGATCTCTCAGTAAGATACTCACTTAACCAGGAAGTTGCATAAAAGGAACTCAAGCCCAAGATGGCCAGGCCTGAGACTATCTTCCTATATCATGTTCCTTTTTCTTTCAGCATGAAAAGTCAACCTTTTCTATATCTTTCACACCAGAATTTGCTGTGTGCCTTTCCCATTCTCCCTGTCCATCCTTCTTTCCTTCCTCCCTCTCCTCCCTTTCTGCCTGCCTCCTTTGCTCTCTCCCTTACTTCCTCCTCCTCCTCTGTTTCCCTGTTGCTATCTCTCTCTCTCTTTCTCTCTCTCTCTCTCTCATTTCCTTATTTCTAAAAAAAAATCAAACTTTGTTAAGCCTTTCAATCTTAGGTGTAAAGAAAAGACATCTCCAGACATTTCTTTTCCTATTTGCCTTCTGAAATTATGATAGGACTCTCTGTGCACAGAGTCAGGAGGAAGGCCAGCTTAGTCTGTGAGTATTCCCCCTGTCCAACTTGACACTTGAGCATGCCTTGATCCTATCTGCTAGCATCATGTAACTAGAAATACACGAGCATTGGGAAGTCCAGCTAGGAATTTTGCAACAGACCTTGATTTTTTTAAAGGTAATAACATATTTTATCCTTCTTTACCACTAACTTCCTTGATTACTTTTATTTTACCTTAGCCATATCACTGAGTGCTCTCTTCACCAACTCCACAGTCTTTTCTAAGTGCCTTGCCTCATATGCTATATTGTCTCTTATGAAAGCATCCTTTCCTGCCTTCTGTAATATTTGCGATCCTAATTTATGACCCCTCTTCTCTGTGCAAACATTCCAACCTTGTCTGTCTCTTTTCTCTGTCTCACATTTAGATATGTCCTGAGTCTCTATCTTTAGCAACTTTTCTTTTTTCTTTTTTGGTTTTTCAAGACAGGGTTTCACTGTAGTTTTAGAGCCTGTCCTGGAACTAGCTCTTGTAGACCAGGCTGGCCTTGAACTCACAGAGATCTGCTTGCCTCTGCCTCCCGAGTGCTGGGATTAAAGGTGTGTGCCATCACCGCCTGGTGCAACTTTTCTTTTTTTAGGTCTAATTCTTCTCTCAGTGATTTCATCAACTTCTATGATTTTAGCTCAACAAATAAAATGCTTGATTAGCATATATTAATTCTACACGTTAATATAGGGTTCAGTATAGTATCTACATTTGCAAACAGTATGCGCTTGTCCAGCTCAGCTAAATTTGGCCCACTCTCTATGCTCCTTGGCCTCTAGTAATCACTATAGTACTTTCAGGTTGACTTAATTTTTAAGGTTTTGTATATGAGAGAGCATGAGGCACTTGTTTTTCTGTGTGTGGCTCATCTCACTTAGGATAGTGTTCTCAAGGGCCATCCATTTTGGTCTAAAGGATAGGACTTCATCCTTCTTTCTTCTTCATGACTGAATAGTACCTCACTGCATATGTGTGTGACATACACGCACACACACACACACACACACACACACTATCCTACTTTAGTGCTCTGTTGCTGTGATAAAATACCCTGACAAAAGCAACTTAGGGGAGAATGGGTTTAATGGGCACACAGTCCTAGCAACAGTGCAGCCCTGTGTGGAAATCAGGTGGCAGGAACTTGAAGCATGTCACATGCATAGTCAAGAACAGCGAGAGAATGGATGCATACGTGCTGCTATTCAACTCCATTTCTCTTTTTTGTTCAGGACAGACCCGGTCTGTGAAATGGTGCTGCCACATTCATGGCGTGTCTTCCCACCACAATTATCCAGTTAAGAACCAGTCTTAGTTAGGGTTTTATTGCTGTGAAGAGACACCATGGTCACAGCAACTCTCTCTCTCTCTCTGTCTCTGTCTCTCTCTCTCTTTAATTTGACTTTTTTTTCGAGACAGGGTTTCTCTGTGTATCCCTGGTTGTCCTGGAACTCGCTCTATAGACCAGGTTGGTCTCAAACTCGCAAAGATCTGACTGCCTCTGCTTCCTGAGTGCTGGGATTCAAGATATGCACCACCACCGCTGCCTGGCAAATGGCAATTGTTATAAAGAAAAAGATTAAATTGGGGCTGTCTTACAGTTCAGAGGTTTAGTCCATTATGGTCATGGCAGAAAACATGGCAACATGCAGGCAGACAAGGTGCTGGAGAAGGGAATGAGACTTCTGCATCTTGATCTGCAGGCAACAAGAAGTGAACTGGGGAGCTTCTGAACCTCAAAGCCCACCCTCTAGTCACATACTTCCTCCACCAAGGTTATACCTACTCCAATAAAGGCCACACCTCCTAATAGTGATAATCCCTTTGGGGATCATTTTCTTTCAAACTACCATATTCCACTCCCCCATAGGCTTGTAACCATAGAATAATTCAGAAATGCATTTGGTCCAACTTTCAAAGCTCCATAATCTGTAATAGTCTCAAACTTATTTTAAAAGTCGAAAGTTCAAAGTCTCTTCTGAGACTCATGCACTCTTCTAACTGTAACCCTTGTAAAATGAAAAAGGAGATTAGATACTTCCAACATATAATGGAACAGGATATACATTTCCTTCCATTCTAAAATGGAGGAAAAGCAGAATAGTAAGTAAATACTGGACCAAAGCAAGACGGAATACCAGCTGGGCAAACTTCAAACTCTGCCTCTCCATGTCTGACGTCAAAGTGCTCTTCAGATCTCCAAGCAAGCCAATAAGCAGCATCCCACTACAGCCTCTGCGTCAGCTCCTGCCTCCAGGTTCAGGTTCCAGCTCTGTTTGAGTTCCTGTTGTGATTTCCTACAATGATGAACTATGATTGGGAAATGTAAGCCTAATAAACTCTTTACTCCCCAACTTGCTTTTGGGTCATGGTGTTTCATTGCAGCAATATAAACCCTAGTTAAGACATTTGGTACCTGTGTAGTAGAGTGTTGCTGTGACAGATCTGACCATGTTTTGGGGAGGATTGTGGAAGGACCTTGAAACTTTGGGCTAGAAGAGCCTTTGAGCTAAGTGCTCTGTTTGATGTTCTGTGGGAGGCTGGAAGGTAAGAACGTTGAGAGCAGAGCAGAGGATGGAGGTCTGGCTTGTCAAGTTTCAGAGGGAGTTTAAAGCCTCTATGGGGACCAGTCGTTATTTTGATTTAAGAGCCTATGGTTCTGGTTAGTTGGGCCTGAGGAATCAGCTGTGATGACATGACACCAACACTGCTGAAGGGAAACCTTTGCGTTACTGGCACAATTGAGGCTGGTTACCTGGAGCTAAGAAATTAGTGGTGATTAAGAAGAAACCAGCACCATTGAGGTGAAATCTTCTGAGAGCACAGAGAAGCTAAGCTGCAGATATGGCCAATGTGGTACCTCATACTGACCATATGCTTGGGAATATGTAAGAGTCACCCAGGTGATACTGGTTTTGAAGGCATGAAGGGATCACGAAGAGCAGCTAATGCTTGATACTGTGAGAGGCCAGGAAAGGCCATTGGAGAAGGTACAGCCTCAGTGGCAGATGAAGGTTCAGGACTGAAGGGGTCTTCCAAAGAAGATGAGGCTTGGCACCATGAAGAGCGCCTCTAAGAGGTTATTGGTGACAGTACAGCCCAGTTGCAGCAGAAGATGCCAGCATTTTGGAGATGCCAGCGCCATGGGATGCCAGCACCATGGGATGCCCACCCAGATCAGCAGCAGCAGTGGAGTAGAACCAGCTGGAACCTAGAAAACAAACTCAAACTGTGTGCTACAGAAGGCAGAGCCGGAGAAGTGACCCAAGTCCTCTGGAGGAGTCCAGGAGAGGGGTGAGTGGATCCTGCCATTGGACAGTTGGAATTCGGTTTTGCTTTGATTTGATTGTGACTGTGCCCTGATTTTCCCCTCCTGAAGTAAGAAAGTATTTTACTGGAGCCCACAGTCGAGAGACTTTGAATTTTAAAAGACTTCGGATTTTAAAAGAGATTGGCTATCTTAAAGGGTCTGAAATTTGAATGCGTTTGAATTTATAAAGACTGTGGGACTTCTAAAGCTATGTTTTTAATGTGAGATCTTGGGGATGAATAAGAAAGGAAGGACTGTGGCTTAATGGTGATGTGTTTGTGTGTAAAGTTGACAAGGGGTCAGTTTTTCTGGCTGGTTTTGTGTGTCACCTTGTCACCAGCTAGAGGAAGGAGCCTCAGCTGAGGAAATGCCTCCATGAGATCCAGCTGTAAGGCATATTCTCAATTAGTGATCCATGGGGGAGGGCCCAGCCCATGGGGGGTGGTGCCATCTCTGGGCTGGTGGCCCTGAATTGTATAAGAACACATGCTCAATAATGTAGATATCTTATTCCCTTCTCCAACATCCACCTTTCCTCCATCTCCACCTCCCACTCCCCCAATCTCTCCCTAGTCCTTCCCTTCTCCCTTCTCCTTCCCCCTCTCCCCTCCCCCTGCCCCCCAACCCCCACCTCTATCCCCACCCCCGTATTCCCACCTTTTGCCTGGAAATCTTGTTTGCTTCCAATTTCCAAGAAGATCTATATATGATTTTCTTTGGGTTTGCCTTGCTATTTGGCTTCTCTGGGCTTGTGAGCTATAAGCTTAGTGTCCTTTGTTTTATGGCTAGGGTCCACTAATGAGTGAATACATACCA
>PVIU01033933.1:0-11886 GCA_004026605.1 Ondatra zibethicus
AGAAAGAAAGAAAGAAAGAAAGAAAGAAAGAAAGAAAGAAAGAAAATAACCTCCAGCTGGGCAGTGGTGGCGCACACCTTTAATCTCAGCACTTGGGAGGCAGAGGTAGGTAGATCTCTGTGAGTTCGAGGCCAACCTGGTCTACAAGAGCTAGTTCCAGGACAGGCTCCAAAGCTACAGAGAAACCTTGTCTCAAAAAAAAAAAAACAAAAACCCAAGGAATGTAGCCCTCTTGACCTCTTGTTTTCTAGAAGTGTGCCTCATCACCAGGGCTGTAAGAACATAGGTGCATATCCTTTTAAGGCAATGGGATGGTTGTGTTTCGTTACAGTAGCTACAACAAACATATTTACCTTGCTGAGCTTTCCACAGCTGCTAAGCAACTGACTCGGGCAGAGTGTTCTTACCTGCTCTTGCTATGGCCTGAGCCACCCTCTCCCTTCCCCTCTGTCCATCCTCAGCTTTGCCACTTTGACCTAAACATCGTTCCCCAGGAAAATCTCCTTTGGCCCTACCTGGCTGGATCTGATGTCTCCATCATGGGTGTCATGACTCCCATTTACTCCGGCACACCCTCTATCTTCCTAGGTCTCAAGTGCCATCGTCCTGTTCTCCATCACCCATGTCGGGTGGGTATTTAGTAGACCTCTTCTGCTGGGCTGAGATTCTGTGAAGCCATCACCTGCTCTATCGTAGTTTAGTGAGTATTTATGGACTGACGGGCTGGGTGTTAAGATGGAGCTCTGTCTCCAAGAGCTCTCCTGACCTTCTGGCATCCCTGCCTTCCTTTAGTCTTTCAACAGACACTTACCAGGCCATTCGCGTGTGTCAATGTCTAACTTCTGGACACTTGGAAAAATAAGGAAGGAGCCGGAGTAGGTGAAGAGGTTACCGAGGAGCAGATGGCTGGAGGCCGGCAGGTGTCCTGTGGAAGGGATGACACAAACTCGGGCTCTAGACTTTGAGTCACATTATTTGCCTGAAGTGTAAAAATCACACACGCACACGCACGCACACACACACACACACACACACACACACACACACACACACCACAGGCCTATGAACCAGGCACAGAGAGGACCCTGGGCATCTTGTGGAAAGGGACAAGGGCTCCATGAGCACACTTATGGCCACTTGCAATGGGTTCAGTGTCTGGTGCTGGCGTCAACAACTGTGTAACCTCAGGCCATTTGATGAATTTCATCTGCCCATTTCCTCTTCACCTGTAAAACAGAAAAGGCCCCAATGACTCTAAACCTTGGAATGTGGTGGTTAGTCAGCTAGACTGGTCTCCCAGGCAGAAGTCAAGGCTCATCCTCAAACAAATGCTGAACTCAACTCTCTCTCTCTCTCTCTCTCTCTCTCTCTCTCTCTCTCTCTCTCTCTCTGTTTTGCAAAAATTTAAGAACAATTTTCTATTTGTTATTTTTCTGCAAAACAGATAAATAGTTGCTGTTTGTTTGGATGGGAGACCACATTAGATAACCTAGTGGAACCAGATGTACTGACATTGCTGGGTTGGATGGATGGATGGATGGATGGATGGAGAGAGATTTGTATGTATGTTTGTATGTATACGTGGATATATGGTTAGAGAAATGTATTTATAAAAAGATGAGTGAATTGATAGATAAATGGAGAGAGATGTGTATGTATTGAAGGATGTGTATATGGACAAATGGATGATAGAGAGATGCATGCATGGATGGATAGAGAAGAATAGGTGGATAAATGTGTGGATGGATGAATGTCTAAGAACAGAACTACAGTGAGGTATAGTCAGTACCCTCCTCGATTGGCAGAAGGGGTCCGAAGGAGACGCTTTGCTCTGATGCTGTAGTGGGAGGATCTGAGTTCTGGGAAGAACAGGGTCTTCTGAGACTAGGGTTAGCTAGTCCTTATGAATTGCACTGGAAGAACAGCATGACAGAGACTCAAGGACTAAAGTAATGGTCCAAGAGGAGTCCCCAAAGACAACAGTTATTCATGCACACTCAATAAACCATCATCTTTTCATTTGTTTGTTTTTTTCTTTGTTTTATTTTATTTTTTTCAAGATAGGGTTTCTCTGTGTAACAGCCCTAGGTATCCTGGAATTAGATCTTGTAGACCAGGCTGGTCTTGAACTCACAGAGATTCACCTTTCTGCCTCCCGAGTGCTGGGATTAAAGGCGTGTGCCACCACTGTGGGTACTAAAGCTTCATCTTATACAGGGCACAGTGCCCACAGTAGCAGATGCCAACAGCTGGAGCAGGGGTAGAGGCACAGAGCAGAGGAAGGCTCTTCAGAGAAAGACTGGGCTGTAACTGTTCCGCCAAGCCTGATGCCCTGAGTTCAATCCCTGAAACCCACATGGTAGAAGGAGAAAACTGACTCCTATACATTGTTCTCTGTCTGATTCAGATACACCGTGGTGCACACATGATCACCCCATAAATAAATATGAAAAAGTACCGTACAAAAGCGCTAAATTAGAAGCCTATTTTCAACTTGTGACAGATCCCCATGGCAGGTGGAACCCTGTCCTGGATGAGCGCAAGGCTATATTTTTTTCACAGGAAATCTACGTGTTTGGATGGAAGCTTCACTCCAGCCCTGGGCATCCAAACCTGTATTTATTAATTCGGCTTGATTGGCCTATTACATCAGTGGTGGCGGATTCCCATTAACTAGGATTTAAATTTAATACTACTCTCCCTGTCTCTCTCTCTCTTTTAAGATTTATTTTTATGTGCATTGGTGTTTTGCCTGCCTGTTTGTGTGAGGATGCCTGATCCCCTGGAACTGGAGTCACAGCCAGTTGTGAGGCGCCATGTGGGGGCTGAGAATTGAACCTGGGTCTTCTGGAAGAACAGCCAGTGCTCTTAACCACTGAGTCACTTCTCCAACCCCAGGAAATCTATTCTTCCAACTTAAAGCCCTCTTCTGCGAACCCAGAGGCAGAGGCCAATGTCCAGTGACGTTCCCTTTGCGCCAGCACACCTGCCCTATAACCTTAGCAACAGCAGTGAGGTGGACTCCTTCCTTATCGCTGGCTGTTCTGATGCTGCCCGCAGGCCACTGATCCTGTTCTCTGCAGCTTCCTCCTGGGTCTCAGCTAAGTCTGATTTTCACCCTTTAACCTGGTGGTTCTTGAAAATATATACCAATTTATGCTGGGTGGTGGTGATGCACACCTTTAATCCCAGCACTTGGGAGGCAGGAGGATCTCTGTGAGTTCGAGACCAGCCTGTTCTACAATAGCTAGTTCCAGGACAGGCTCTAAAGCCACAGAGAAACCCTGTCTCGAAAAACCAAAAGAGAAAAAAAGAAAAATATATACCAACTTGCAAAAATCTGAGGCAGCCTGTGGCCCCTCTGTGTCTCAGTTTCCCCTTCTTTGGAATATAAGAAACCAAGCATAAGGACTTGTGGCGGGGACTGATGAGATGGCTGGGTAACACTTTCTGCCAAGCCTGACAATCTGAGTTCGAGTCCCAGGACCCAGATGGTAGGAGAGAACCAACTCCCAAAGGCTGTCCTCTGACCTCCACATGTGGGCATGCATAACATAAACAAAGTTTTAAAGAGCTTTGCGGTGGAGAATTTTATCCACTTGACAAGCTCAGGACTCACCTAAGAGACGAGCCTTGGGCAAGCCTGTGGGTGATAAGCTGGGCTGAGGTAAGTGTAGGTGGCACATTCCATGGACTGGGATTCTGAAGCACATCAAAAGAGGTGAGCTACTGGAGTTGCCTGATTTTTGACTCATGACTCAGGATGCTAGGGGACCAGCTGCCTCCTGCTTCTGTCACCTTGTCTTCCCCAGCACAATAGGCTGGCTGTACCCCTGGAATTATAAACCAGAAATAACCCTTCCTCCCTTAAGTTATTGTCTGTCAGGTATCTGGTCACCGTGACCAGAAACACAATAGGCTCAGGACTCTCTGTCTCCTGTAGTGTCTGCTTGGCCTCTGTACACACGTGGCTTTGCGGTTTTGCAGTAGTGTAAAGGAATTTTAATTATCGGGTGGAAACAACAACAATCTATGAGTTTAGAAAGAAGGTACCATAAAACATAGATCATGATTCCAGGACACCCCCCCCCCAACAATGGTCCATAATTAATCCTTGGGCTACATCTGCAGATGCTTGCTGTCTGACAAGTTCAACGAGGCCGTGGGTCTCCTGCTGTCTCTAGCTGGACTGCAAGTAAAGTGGTAGTTCTCAGAAGCGTGGGATGGGGTGCAGTCGAGGGGGAGGGACCGGGATGGCATGCTCCCTCCTGGACATTGCGCACACTGGAAGCCTGGGGTAGGATGTAGTATAAATGCTTTCCCTCAGGCCAGTCTTGGGCGCGAGCCACTTTTGCTTCAGTTGCTCTAACAGTCCGTAGTTTGTCGGGGGTGCTGCAAGAGAAACCAGGTTTGTGTGACCCAGGGCTTCCAGGAGTCTTACACATAGCGGTTATGAGCAGACACACAGGTGCCACATTGGCCATCAGAGGGATATATCCATCTGGTTCTGGAATGGCATTGTCATGCCGATGAAGACACCTGGAGGAGCTGCTGGGGTGGGGCACAAGAGCCAGTGGACAGGAGGAACAGTTGTCTTGCACACTCCTGCCACATTTTCGAGGCTGTTCTATAAAGAAACAAGGCTGGCCAGGCGGTGGTGGCGCACGCCTTTAATCCCAGCACTCGGAGGCAGAGACAGGCGGATCTCTGTGAGTTCGAGGCCAGCCTGGTCTACAAGAGCTAGTTCCAGGACAGGCTATAGAGAAACCCTGTCTCAAAAAGACCAAAAAAAAAAAAAAAAAAAAAAAAAAAAAAAAAAAAAAAAAAAAAAAAAAAAGGCAGGGTGAACAGAAGCCAGAGACCTGGATGGTGGCAGCACACGCCTTTAACTTCCAGCACTCGGGAGGCAGAGGCAGGTCTATCTCTGTTGTAAAGAGGAGCCCAGCCTGGTCTACAGATCTAGTTTTAGGACAGTCAAGCCAACACAAAGAAACCCTGCCTCAAAACAAACAAAACCAATAAATAAATAAAAGAAGTTCTCAAATACTCTGCCTCTTTTTTTTTTTTTCTACAGTACACACCCCTGTCTGGATCTTGTTTACTCAGTCTTATTTATTAATGAATATCCTTCTTGGATCATCAGTTCCCTCAGGCAGAAACACTTTGTGTTTGTCACCACTATGTCTCCCCAGTAACCCCAAAGAAGAAGATTCAATTACTGTGCCTAGAGGGAATGCCTGGCATGGGAGTACGGAGTATGTTGCTTCCAGCTAACTCTGGTCCTGCTGTACAAATGAGGCTGTCATTACAGAGTTGTCCCTGATGTCAAGGGAAGAAGGCAGGGGCAGCCCTGAGTGACAAATGAGGCTCATTTTCCTGTGACCTCACCCCACCGCTCCTGTAGGGTCTTTGCGATGGGAGCACTCCTCATCCGTGCGCAGTTGTGGTCCCCTCGTAGACAAAATACAGGGAAAATCCCCAATTATAAACGTACCAACAAGGGGAAAGTCGGACTTCTCTGGCAGCCACAGCAATTTCTGTCCATTCCAGGTACGCAGGGCGGGCACGCCCGGGTTATAACTGTGTCGATTGTAGTGGTCATCATAGGTGCTGATCAGGTAACGATGCGAGGGCTCCTGGTGGTGAGTGATCAGGTGCTTGTATGGGAGACCCTGGAAGGACATACACAGTGGCCACGTTACCTATTAGAGCAAGGCGTCCCTTCCAGCCCGGGATGGTGGCAGTAATCACGTCTCAAGGGGTTGAGGCACAGTGAAGGGGAAGCCTGCACTGGTCACCAGAGACCTCCGAGGGTCACAGAAGTGTCTACCTCATTGGGTCACATCCCTCTTTCAGTTGTATATACCCCAGCTAGCTGCTTTCAGTTCTCTGGCCACGTCTATTCATCCCCAGGGTGAGCTACCATGGTAAATTAAAATTAAAGTCAGGATGCTCATTGAACGAAAATAGCCAGGGCCACTCGGGGTGCAGCTTTGGGATCTGACATTACATCCTTGTCTTGTTCCCCCCAACTGCCTGTT
Source organism: Ondatra zibethicus (assembly GCA_004026605.1). NCBI lineage: Eukaryota > Metazoa > Chordata > Mammalia > Rodentia > Cricetidae > Ondatra > Ondatra zibethicus. The sequence continues at coordinate 6,042 of PVIU01033933.1, forward strand.
TCCAAGGTAAGCAGCATTTGGGCCTCATATTTCCTTCAGTTACTGTGGGAGAACCAGAGAAGTCTCTGTAAGTCTTCCTCCCCCGGAGGGATTTATGGCCCACAGCTGCAGAGCAAGGAGCTGTTTCTTTGGCGAGGAGTTATTCACCAGGAAGGAGAAAGCTGTGTTTTTCTCTGTCTGGGAAGCCTGTCTGAAACCAGGGTTTTCTTAAGGAAATCCTTCTGGCTTCGAAGAGAATCCTATGGCGCTGGACTGGTTGAAAGGAGGTTGGTAGACACCCTGCATCCCAGACTTCTAAGGGTCGTTCCAGAAATAAGTCAGAGCACAAAGCCAGAGACAGAAGGGTTTGGCCTGCAGTACAATGCACAGTTCCCAAGATCTGCACCACCAGGGGCCAGGAGTCTCTTTCTAATCCAGCCAGTGAGCTGGTGGCATTCCCTGAGTGGCAGACTTGCAGGAGAGGGCCTAACAGGGATTTTATTGGCATTTCTTTGGGTTCTGCAGTCTCAAAAATGACTCTTTAACTTTCCGTTCTCATGAGGAGGGGCATGCAACGCTACATATGGCCACACGAGGCATCAGAGCCCTAGCCAGGGACAGCTATTAACTTGAGAGGGGAATGGGGCTTGGTGAATGAGCCCTTAGAAACAGAAAGAATCTTGAGGAAGAGACTGTTTGTTTGATTGTGTGTGTGTGTGTGTGTGCGCGCGCGTGTGTGTGTGTGGTGGGGTGTCAGGGAAACTTTTAAGTACAGTTGGGTTTTTTTTTTTTGGTTTTGGTTTTGGTTTCTGGGTTATTTTTGGTTTGGGTTTTGGTTTTTGGTTTTTCGAGACGGGGTTTCTCTGTGTAGCTTTGACTATTAAGTACCGATTTATTTTATTTTTATTGATATGTTTGTGTGTTGAGGGTGGGGAAGAGGATGCCATGATGGCCAGAAGAGGGAGTGAGTCCTTCCCACCTGCAACTGGAGTGACCGAGTGTCCACAGTCATGGGTGCTGGGAACTAAACTTAGGTCCTCTGTAACAGCAGCCAGGACTCTTCACTCCTGAACCATCCTTCCTGCTCCTGGGATGTATTAATTTTAGCCATATTAAACCATGACTTGGGGTCAAGGTTTGCAATGAGTCCAAGGGTCTCTTTAAAAGTCCTCTATATGTAATCATAGCCAAAGGCCAAGAAGCTGTGCCGTAATGATCTGATATGTAACAACAGGGATAAGGGTGGTTGGGGACTGGGAGCCCCAGGCTCTGAGTTCTTATTCTGACTTCCTTCAGTTAAAGTACCTTTGCATCTTCCATGACGAAATCAGTGGTGAAGTTCAAGAACCCAAGAGCATGCCCTGGAGATGCTGCACCATCTTGGGATACCAACGCAGCTAGAAATGGCAGTGCAGACTAGAGATGTGTGCCTGGTCCAGGGATGTCAGTGTAGTTGTGTCTCAGGGGTGCTAACACAGAATCTGACATAGTTAATTATGATGTGACTTTCCCAGAGACAGAAGACAGTCGTCTCTGGCAGTGTCAATGCAAAACCCAGCTCTCATCGCAAAGGAAAAAAAGGATAGTTTATTCTTGAGCTAAATAGGAGTGACCAGGGCTTGGGAGCACAGGTACAGGTAGCCAAGAATAGCAGGCTGTATGTGAAACAGCTTCATGATTCTTTTGAAAGAGTCCATAGTTTTAATTGCTTTTTTGCATTTATGTGAAAAAGTCAAACATTTGTTTATATACATGCGTGTACACAAGTGTGAGTCTCTCTCTGTATGTGTGTGTGTGTGTGTGTGTGTGCGTGTGTATGTGTGTGTGTGTATAAGCATGTGTGGAGATCAGAGGACAACCTGCAGAAATTGGTTCTCTCCCTTGCACCAAAGAGCATTCCAGGGATTGAACTCAGGTTATCATGAGCCATTTGCCCACTGAGTTATCTTGCCAGCTGGCTCTCATGAAGGTTTCTTTCATTGTTGGAGTTAGTTTATTTGTTTTTATTTCTTGAGACTGGGTCTTGCTGTGTAACCCCAGCTGGTCTGGAATTTCCTATGTAGACCATGCTGCCCTAAAATTCACAGAGTTCTCCCTGCCTCTGTGCCTTGAGTGCTGGGATTAAAGGTGTGAGCTACCACACCTAGAATCTCGTGAAGTTTTCTTGTAGGTACAAAATAAAGTCATAAAATAAAGCATTTTCCAAATACATTAGTGGGAGCATCAGGGAGGTAGGCGTGTTTTTAACAAAGTGGAGAAACGTCTGCTACAAGTCTTAGATGCTGTCTGATGACATTCTCAGCTTTGGGTAGGTGGAAGCTAAGTTACTGCATTTCAAAAATTTTCACCAGATAGCAACAAGGATGTTAGGTCAAACACAAAGGCAGTGAACAGCTACCAAGGAGACAGAAGATAGCCCCCAAATAATTTTGCTCTCAATCTGCCATTCCAACCCATTACATTTAGGAAGTTCTGACCAGTCAATCAGGCGTGTAGAATCTTTCTTTAACATAGTCGTAGTTTGGGCTGGAGAGATGGCTCAGCTGGTAAAGCTGCTTGCTGCCAAGCCTGGAGACTTGAGGTTGATTCTCAGGTCCCATATATGAAAGAGAGAACCATAGCCTGTAAATTGTCCTCTGTCCTCCACCAATGTAGGGATGTCTCCCACAGCAAACGGACAAATTAATGCATTTTGAAAGTTTAAAAGAAGCCTGGTAGTGGTGGTACACCCTTTTAACCTCAGCACTCAGGAGGCAGTGACAGGAGGTCTACAGAGTGAGTTCCAGGACAAGAAACCATGCCTTGAAAAACAAAAAACAAAACAAAACAAAACAAAAAAGCAAAAATAAAACAAAAAAAAAACAAACATAAAAACCCTCCAAAACAATGGGGCTGGAGAAATGGCTCAGTGGTTAAGAGCACTGACTGTTCTTCCAGAGGTCCTGAGTTCAATTCCCAGCAACCACATGGTGGCTCACAGCCATCTATAATGAGATCTGGTGCCCTCTTCTGGGCTGCAGGTATGCATGCAGGCAGAACACTGTATACACAATAAATAAATTTGAAAAAACCTCTCCAAAACAAAACCAGAAAAAAAGTTTAAAAGAGAAAGATGCATGCACTGTCTTTTTCACAGGAAAGCCACCTGCTTGTTCCCTTCCCATGGAGCCACACAGTTTGGAAGAATTTGTCTCCTGCCTTTGCATTCTAAGTAGTTGGTCTCTTGGGCCCCTCCTCTCACTAAAATGATCTGCTTCTCACAAATCACACCTCACTCCTTCCTGCCGCTGGCCTGAGTTTTAACAGGTGTTGGGGAACATGGGGTGACATGGGATGGGGAGACAACAGGCTGGCCCAAACAAAACACTCCCTACTCTCACTTGGGATTCTCAGAGTGTGGTGGCACACAGCACAGCTATGCCCTATGGACAAAAGGTGACAAGCTTGCTATCCCCATCGCAAGCCTGGAGGGAGACACCCAGAAGAACTCATATAGAGGGTGTTCTTCCCTGCTGTACCTGGAGGTGCGAGGATTCTAGAGCCTCTGGCACAATCCCACCTGATAATCAATGCCACTTACCTCCGCTCTCCTTTTCCCATACCACCTGGAAATATGGTCTGGTCTGTGACCTGGGAAGGGGACGTATTCCTTCCTGTAAATGCACTGGGGTGTGTGGTCGGTGGCTTTGCTGAACTGGAAAAGAACACAATATCCATGAGAACATCTGAGATGCTGATGCCTCTCTTACCCCTGCTATGTCCCTCAGCCACCACACAGGGACAAAGTGAATAAGAACCCAGGAAACCAAATAACACAGGAAGGACATGAACTCTAAGGGGCTCAGAGCCTGCTCCAGACTCACTTAGTGACTTTCTTTTGTCCTTTCTTTCTCCCAAAGTTTTATTTTATGTGCGTTAGTGTTTTGCCTGCATGCATGTTCGTATGAGGGGTTGGGTCCCTTGGAACTGGAGTTATGGACAGTGGGAACTGACATGTGAGAGCTAGGAATTGAAACCCAGTGCTCTCAACTGTGAAGCCATCTCTCCAGCCCACTTTTGTCCTTTCTTGCTGTCAACACTCCTCCAGGCCAGTCCTTCTCAACCTTCCTAATGCTTCGACCCTTTAATACTGTTCTTCATGTTCTGCTGATTCCCAAGCTTAACATTATTTTCGTTGCTACTTCATAACTGTAATTTTGCTACCATCATGAATCATAATGTAAATATGTGATATACAGGGTATCTGAGAGGTGACCCCTGTGAAAGGGTCATTTGATAACCAGGTTGAGAATCAATGCTATAGACAATAAGTTTCTTCCTTCTCCTTTCTCTTTTCAGTTCCCTGTTCTTCATCTTTTTCCTTCCTTCCTTCCTTCCTTCCTTCCTTCCTTCCTTCCTTCCTTCCTTCCTTCCTTTGGTTTTTAGAGACATGGTTTCTCTGTGTAACCTCCTTGACTATCCTGGAACTCATTCTGTAGACCAGGTTGGCCTTGAACTCACAGAGATTCACCTGCTTCTGCCTCCCAAGTGCTGGGGTTAAAGGCATAAGCCACCATCCTCTTGTTTTTTTCATGATGTTGCGTTTTCTGATCAGCTTTCTTAATATGGTAAACTAGTATTTACTAGTTTAGCTGTTTTGTTTGTGTGCTTGTTTTCTGCCTAGACAGGGTTTCAAAATACAGCCAAGGCTGACCTTAAAATCAAGGTCTTCCCTCCTCATTCTCTCCCCAAGTACCAGGGTTACAATAATACACAGGCCCAGAAATTTTAGTCTATTGTATTTTATTTTTTGAGATAGGGTACATCTATGTAGTCCTGGTTGTCCATAGGAGCTTGCTATGTCAACCAGGTTGGCCTCAAACCCACAGAGATCCTCCTACATCTATCTCCTGACTGATGCAATTAAAGTTATATGCTACTACCACCCAGCTCCATTTTAATAATTTTTAAATAAAAAGTACAATGGCATTAAGCACATTCACATTGCTGTTCAGCCACCCCTAATATCCCTATCTAGAAGGTCTACATCCCAAACACAAGGCTCTCTTGGCTATACCACTTCCAGTTTCTATGAATGTGCATATTCTAGGCACCTGGAATAAATGGTCACACAATATTTGTCTTACTACATCTAACTCATTTCACTTATGTCTTTAAGATTCATTCACGCGGGAGGATGCCCAGAATGTTCTTCCTCATAAAGACTGTGTGACCTGGCATGTCTTGTTTATCCATCCATCCATGGGTGAGTACCCACATCGTGCCTCCTGTTTGACTGACTGTGAACAACGTTGCTCTGCATGTCGGTAGAGAACTATCTTTCTGAATCTCAGTTTTTGCTCTTTTTAGGTGCTATCTGGAAGAAGAACTGGTGGGTTATATGGTCGTGTTGTATTCAATCCTTTCTACTCTTCCCCCTTCTCTTTTTAAGAAACATTTTTAAAAATTAATTTTATTCTCACTATTTTAAATTTTTAATTTTTTCTTTATTTTGTGTATATGGGTTTTTGTTTTTGGTTTTTTTTTTTTTGGTTTTTCAAGACAGGGTTTCTCTGTAGCTTTGGAGACTGTCCTGGAACTAGCTCTTGTAGACCAGGCTGGTCTCAAACTCACAGAGATCTGCCTGCCTCCGCCTCCCAAGTGCTGGGATTAAAGACATGCGCCACCGTTTCTCAGGAAATTGGGAATCAACCTACCTCAGGATCCAGCAATACCACTCTTGGGAATATACCCAAGAGAAGTCCAATCATACTACAAAAGCATTTGTGCAACTATGTTCATAGCAGCATTGTTTGTAATAGGCAGAACCTGGAAACAACCTAGGTGCCCCTCAATGGAAGAATGGATCAAGAAAGTGTGGATTATA
>PVIU01033934.1:0-11873 GCA_004026605.1 Ondatra zibethicus
TAAATAGAACCCCAGCAGCACAGACACTGAGAGAAACAATTAATAAATGGGACCTCCTGAAACTGAAAAGCTTCTGTAAAGCAAAGGACACGGTCAACAAGACAAAACGACAGCCTACAGAATGGGAAAAGATCTTCACTAACCCCACATCAGACAGAGGTCTGATCTCCAAAATATACAAAGAACTCAAGAAATTGGATACCAAAAGATCACATAATCCAATAAAAAAAATGGAGCACAGACCTAAACAGAGAACGCTCAACAGAGGAATCTAAAATGGCTGAAAGACACTTAAGGAAATGTTCAACATCCTTAGTCATCAGAGAAATGCAAATCAAAACAACTCTGAGATTCCATCTTACATCTGTAAGAATGGCCAAGATCAAAAACACTGATGACAACTTACGCTGGAGAGGTTGTAGGGAAAAGGGAACACTTCTGCATTGCTGGTGGGAATGCAAGCTGGTACAACCCCTTTGGATGTCAGTGTGGCGACTTCTCAGAAAATTAGGAAACACCCTTCCTCAAGAGCCAGTAATACATACCACTTTTGGGTACATATCCAACGGATGCTCAATCATGCCACAAGGACATGTGTTCAACTATGTTCATAGCAGCTTTATTTGTCATAGCCAGAACCTGGAAACAACCTAAATGCCTCTCGATCGAAGAATGGATAAGAAAAATGTGGTACATTTACACATTGGAGTACTACACAGCAGAAAAAAATAACAACAGCTTGAATTTTGCAGGAAAATGAATGGAGCTAGAAAACATTATTTTGAGTGAGGTAACCCAGACCCAGAAAGACAATTATCACATGTACTCACACATAGGTGGTTTTTAAACATAAAGCAAAGAAAGCCAGCCTACAAACCACAATCCCAGAGAACCTAGACAACAATGAGGACACTAAGAGAGACTTACATAGATCTAATCTACATGGGAAATAGAAAGTATAAAAAGACAAGATCTCCTGAGTAAATTGGGAGCATGGGGACCTTGGGGGAGGTCTGACGGGGGGAGGGGAGAGGCAGGACCTGTTGTGGTGGAGATCGCTGACTGTGGATCTTGTCTCTGGCTCAGTCCTGATTCGCCCGTGTCCCGGAACTGGGTTTGCTCCTGGTGGATCTCGTTCTCTCTGTGTCTTACTTAGGTAACTGGTTCAGTCCCACTCCGGTTCTGGTGGAGGTCGCAGACTTTGAGTCAGGTCGTTGGCTCAATCCTGGTCTGCCACTGTCCCAGGACTGGGTTGGCTTCCACGGCTGGATTTGCTCCTGGCTTCTGCTCCCAGTGGAGTTTGTTTCCTCCCAAACTTTCTTTTAGATAACAGCTATTATGGTTAGCTTATCTCAAAAAAAAAAAAATGAGCATTTGCCCAGGCAGAATTCCTTTTTTTTTTTTTTTTGGTTTTTCGAGACAGGGTTTTTCTGTAGCTTTGGAGGCTGTCCTGGAACTCGTTCTGTAGATCAGGCTGACCTCGAACTCACTAGATGATTTTTTTAAAATATTTTTATGGTTTATTTTAACTTTATTTTATGTGCATTGGTGTGAAGGTGTCAGTCAGATCCCCTGCAACTGGATCTTCAGACAGTTGTGAGCTGCCATGTGGGTGCTGGGAATTGAACCCAGGTCCTCTGAAGAGCAGTCAGTGCTCTTAACCACTGAGCCATCTCCCCAGCCCCGATGATTTTTTTTAATGTGTTCTTGGATTCGGTTTGCCATTATTTTATTGAGAATTTTCGTTGAATTCAAGGAAGACTTTACTTTTTTTTTTAAGATTTATTTATTTATTATGTATACAATGTTCTGTCTGTCTATATGCTTGCTGGCCAGAAGAGGGCACCAGATCTCACTACAGATGGCTGTGAGCCACATTATGGTTGCTGGGAATTGAACTCAGGACCTCTGGAAGAGCAGTCATTGCTCTTAACCTCTGAGCCATCTCTCCAGCCCCCTTTAATTTCTTTCTTTATTTCTTCCTTGACCAGGGGTGGTTCAGTAGTTGACTGTTCAAGTTCCATGAGTTTGTAGGCTTTCTGAGGGTAGTATTATTGTTAAATTCTAACTTTACTCACACAAGTGGATACACAATTTTTTTTGTATCTGTGGATGTTTGCTTTGTTACCTAGTATGTGATCAATTTTCGAGAAGGTTCCATGAGGTGCAGAGAAGAAGGTATATTCTTTCCTATTTGGGTGGAATGTTCTATAGATGTTTGTTAAGTCCATTTGATTCATTACATCTGTTAGTTGTCTTATTTGTCTGTTAAGTATCTGTCTGGTTGACCCATCCATTTGGCGAGAGAGGAGTGTTGAAATCTCCTACTATTTAGTGTGTCGGGTTTGATGTGCGATTTGAGTTTTAGTAATGTTTCTTTTACATATGCGGGTGCTTTTATGTTAGGGGCATAAATATTCAGGATTGAGACTTCATGTTGATGAATTGTTCCTGTTATGAGTATGAAGTGTCCTTCTCCATCTCTTCTGATTGATCTTAGTTTGAAATCAATTTTGTTAGATATTCGGATAGCCATACCCACTTGTTTCTTAGGTCCATTTGATTGTAAAACCTTTCCCAACCCTTTACTCTGAGGTACTGTCTGTCTTTGAGGTTGAGGTGTGTTTCTTGTAAATAGCAGAATGCTGGATCCTGTTTTCGTATCCATTCTCTTAACCTGTGCCTTTTTATAGGTGAATTGAGTCCATTGATATTAAGTGATATTAATAACCAGTGGTTGTTAACTCCGGTTATTTTTTGTTGGTAGTGTTTGTGTGTTTCCCTTCTTTGAGTTGTGTGGTGGAGGGTTGTCAGATGTCTGTGCTATTGTGGGTATTGTTGGCTTCCTTGGGTTGAGGTTTTTCTTCTAGTACTTTCTGGGTACAATAGTCTGGGCTTGCATCCATGTTCTCTTAGTGTCTGCAGCACATCTATCCAAGACCTTCTGGCTTTCATGATTTCCACTGAGAAGTCAGGTATAATTATGATAGGTTTACCTTTATATGTTACTTGATCTTTTTCCTTTGCAGCTCTTAAAATTCTTTCTTTATTCTTTATGTTTTAAAAAATATTTTAAATATTTCTTATGCTTTATTTAACTTTATTTTATGTGTGTGAAGGTGTCAGATCCCCTGGTACTGGGTTTTCAGAAGTTGTGAGCTGCCATGTGGGTGCTGGGAATTGAACCCGGGTCCTCTGGAAGGCCAGTCAGTACTCCTTTTTTTGTTTTTTCTTTTTCTTCTTTTTTTTTACGTTTCTATTCAAAAATTTACACTTCTTCCCCTTCTCCCTTTCCCCTCCTGCTCCCCCACTAACCCTCCTCCCTCCCCCTCCATCCTTACAAGAGGGCAGGGTACCTGCCCTGTGGGGAGTCCAAGGGCCTCCCCACTCCATCCTGGCCTAGGAAGGTTTGCATCCAAATAGACTAGGGTCCCAAAAAGCCAATACATGCAAAAGAGACAGGTCCCAGTGCCATTATCGATGGCTTCTCAGTCTGCCCCCATTGGCAGCCACATTCAGAGAATCGGGTTTGATCACATGCTCGTTCAGTCCCAGTCCAGCTGGATTTGGTGAGCTCCCATTAGATCAGGCACACTGTCTTAGTGGGTGGACCAACCCCTCGTGGTCCTGACTTCCTTGCTCATCTTCTCCCTCCTTCTGCTCTTCAACTGGATCTTGGGAGCTCAGTCCATTGCTCTGATGTGGATGTGGGTCTCTGTCTCTATCTCCATCCATCGGACGAAATTTATTTTTTTTCTTTTTTTTTTCAGGTTCTTTGTTTCCTTTTATTTTTTCCCATGATATTTATTGAGCTCTACATTTTTCTCTGCTCCCCTCTCTGCCACTCCCCTACCTCCTTCAACCCTCTCCCAAGGTCCCTATGCTCCCAATTTACTCAGGAGATCTTGTCTTTTTATACTTTCTTTTTTTCTTTTTTTTCCCCCATGATATTTACTGAGCTCTACATTTATCTCTGCTCCCCTCCCTGCCACTCGACTCCCTCCTTCAACCCTCCCCTAAGGTCCCTAAGGTATTCAGGAGATCTTGTCTTTTTATACTTTCTATTTCCCATGTAGATTAGATTAGTGTGGGATTTTTCCAGCTTCTTTATGTAGGCATTTAGTGGTATGGACTTGCCTCTTAACACTGCTTTCATTGTGTCCCATAAATTTGGGTATGTGGTGTGGTCATTTTCATTGAATTTTAGGAAGTCTTTAATTTAATTTAATTTCCCCTTTTATTTCTTCCTTGACCCATTGATGATTCAGATGAGCACTGTTTAATTTCCATGTGTTTGTGGGTTTTCTGGATTTGGTATTGCTGTTGACTTCTAGTTTTAAAGCATGGTGATCTGATAAGGTACATTGGGCTATTCCAATTTTTTTGTATTTGTTGGAGGTTTGCTTTGTTACCAAGTATGTGGTCAGTTTTTGAGAAGGTTCCATGAGGTGCTGAGAAGAAGGTATATTCTTTTCTGTTTGGATGGAATATTCTATAGATGTCTGTTAAGTCCATTTGATTCATAATGTCTGTTAGTTCTCTTATTTCTCCATTCATTTTTTTTCTGATTGACCTGTCCAGTGGTGAGAGGGGAGTGTTGAAGTCTTCCACTATCAGTGTGTGGGGTTTATATATGATTTAAGCTTTCAGAGTGTTTCTTTGACATATGAAGGTGCCCTTGTATTTGGAGCATAGATGTACAGTATTGAAATTTCCTCTTGATGGATTTTCCCTGTGACTAATATGAAATGTCCTTCTTTGTCTTTTTTGACTGATTTTAGCTTGAAGTCTATTTTGCTAGATATTAGGATAGCTACACCTGCTTGTTTTTTAGGTCCATTTGATTGGTATATTTTTTTCCCAGCCTTTTACTTTGAGATGATATCTGTCTTTGAGGTTGAGATGTGTTTCTTGTATGCAGAAGAAGGATGGGTTCTGTTTTCGTATCCAATCTGTTAGCCTGTGCCTTTTTATGGGTGAGTTGACTCCATTTACATTAAGGGATATTAATGACCAGTGGTTGATATCTCCTGTTAATTTGGTTTTCATCGTTGGTGGTGTTATTTTGTGCATTTTTTTCTTCTTCGGAATTAATGAAATCATCAATTGTCTGTGTGTTTTTGTTGGTGTAGCCATCTTCCTTGGGTTGGAGTTTTCCTTCTAGTATTTTGTGTAGGGCTGGATTTGTGGCTAGGTATTGGTGAAATCTAGATTTGTCATGGAATATCTTGTTTTGTCCTTCTATGGTGATCGAAAGTTTTGCTGGGTATAGTAGCCTGGGGTGGCATCAGTGGTCTCTCAATGTCTGTATAATGCTTTACCATGACCTTCTGGCTTTCATTGTCTCCACTGAGAAGTCAGGTGTAATTCTGATAGGTCTACCTTTATATGTTACTTGGCCTTTTTCCTTTGCAGCTCTTTCTTTACTCTGTATGTTTAGTGTTTTTATTATTATGTGGCAAGAGGACTTTTTTTTGGATCCAGTCTATTTGGTGTTCTGTAAGCTTCTTGTATCTTCATAGGCATATCTTTCTTTAGGTAGGGAAAGTTTTCTTCTATGATTTTTTTAAATAAATTTTCTGCGCCTTTGAGTTGACTTTCTTCTTCTTCTATACCTATTATTGTAAGATTTGGCCTTTTTATGTTGTCCCATATTTCATGGATATGTTGGGTTAAGCTTTTGTTATATTTAATGTTTTCTTTAACTGATGAGTCTATTTCCTCTATTTTATCTTCCGCACTTGAGATTCTCTCCTCCATTTTTTGTATTCTGTTGTTCGTACTTGCATTTGTGGTTCCTATTCTTTTCCTCATGATTTCTGTTTCTATAATTCCTTCAGCTTGTGTTTTCTTTATTTTTTCTATCTCAGTTTTCAAGTCCTGAATAGTTCCTGTTATATGTTTGAGTTCTTTTTCTTGGTTTTCTTTAAGTGATTTGGTGATATCTTCCAATTTTTTGTTTGTTTTTTTCTTCCATTTCTTTAAGGTAATTTCTCAATTCATCTTTAATAATTTCAGATATTCTCTTGTGGTTATCTTTAGATCATTTTCTTCTGGGTCATCCGTATTTGGTTGTTCAGGTCTTACTTTTGTAGGGTCTTTGGGTTTCACTGGTATTGTGTTGCTCTTTGTTGTATAGCTTGTGATCTTACCTTTTCTACTCATCTTTTCCTCTAATAGGTGTGTTTGGGGCTGTCTGAGATTCTATTGAATAATCTCCTAGGTGCCAGTAGATCAAAAGCTTAGATGGTTTTCCTAGTGGTACAGTCAGTGTCACAGTTCTAGTTACTCCGTAGGTTATTCCTGTTCCTGGAGCTAGCTCAGTGCTCCTGTGTTTTGGTCTGCTCTCTTGGAGTTTGCTGTCTCAAGCCTACTTTGGTCTAGGCTGCTGGCTTTGATCTGTTTCTGTAAATCTTGGTCTGGATCTCCTCTTGTAGATGTCCCTGGCTTGGAGTTAGACCTGTTCTGGTGGAGATCGCTGGCTCTGGATCTGGTCGCTGGGTCAATCCTGATCCGCTCATATCCTGGGATCGGGTTTGCTCCTGGCTTCTGCTCCTGGTGGAGCCCGTTCTCTCCTTATCCTAGGTAACTGGTTCAGTCCCACTCTGGTTCCGGTGGAAGTCTCGGACTTTGAGTCAGGTCGTTGGCTCAATCAGTGTCCCAGGACTGTGTTGGTTCCCAGGGCTGGATTTGCTCCTGGCTTCTGCTCCCGGTGGAGCTTGTTTCCTCAGCTCTCTCTGTCCTAGGAGTCTCGTTCAATTTCATTCCTGTGGAATTTGTTGCCCAAGGTGGAGTTCCTTGCCTCCGGGCAACTTTGGCTTAGGTTACCAGCTTTGACCTGTATCTGTAAGTCCTAGGCTGGGTTCCCTCCTGCAGAAGTCCCTGGGTTGGAGTTGGGCCTGGAAAGGTTTCTGGTTCAGGTCTACTGCCTGGGAGGTTCTAGGCTCAGGTGAGCCCGAACCGGCAGGGGACCTCCTTGCTTCCTCAGAGGTCTCAGACTCGCGCAGGGACCCGCAGGGGTTCCAGGTTCCTGACTCTTCCCTTTGATGTCTCAAACCAATGCCTGAACCCACAGGGCACCTGGCTCAGGCCTACTCTCTCTGAGGTCCCAGATTCACGCCTGGCCCCGTTGAGATCTCTGGTTCCTGCTTATTCCCTTGGAGGATCCAGCCTCACTCAAGCCCAGGCTGACAGAGTTCCTGGCTCCTGCCTAGTTCCTGGGAGGTCCTAGACTCTAATCCAGACCAGCAGGGGTGTTGGCCTAAGTCCACTCCCTTGAAGGTCCCAGATTCACATCCAGACCTCAGCAGTCTCTGGCTCTGGCTCACTCACTCAGCGGTTACTCCCTTGTACCTGTTCTGGTGGAGATTGCTGGCTCTGGCTCTGGTCGCTGGGTCAATCCTGATCCTCGCATCAGCAGTCAGTACTCTTAACCCCTGAGCCATCTCTCCAGCTCCTATTCTGTATGCTTTGTGTTTTGATTATTATATGGCGAAGGTATGCTGTTTTTTTTTTTTTATCCAGCCTCTTTGGTCTTCTGTAAGCTTCTTGTACCTTCATAGGGATATCCTTCTTTAGGTTGGGAAAGTTTTTTTTCTATAATTTTGTTGAATATATATTCCGGGCCTTTGAGCTGGAGTTCTCCTTCTTCTACCCCTAATATTCTTTGGTTTGGTCTTTTCATGGTGTCCCAGATTTCCTGGATGTTTTGTGTTAAGAATTTTTGGATTTGATGTTTTCTTTGATCAATGAGTTTATTTCCTCTATAGTATCTTCAGTGTCTGAGATTCTTCTAATTTCTTTTAACTTTTTGTTTGTCTTCTCTTCCATTTCTTTAAGTGAGTTTTTCACTTTCTGTTTAAAGGTCTCCATCATTTTCATAAGGTTACATTTAAAGAAGTTTTCCTCTACTTTTTCTGGGTTAGGTTGTTCAAGTCTTCCTGTTGCACGTTCGATATTACCATGTTGCTTTTAAGGATGTTGGAGGAATTCTTGCATTGGCGCCTACCCATCTCTTCTTCAAATGAGGCCAACAGAGTCTTGGTCCAATCTTTGCTGTGGCTGACTGAATACTCAGGAGTTTTTCTTTGTCTGCCCTCTTAGGTCCCCTCAGCACTGGAGCAGACTCTCAGATGCCCTCAGCCCTGAAGCAAGCTGTGTTGGGGGTTACAAGGACCTCGCAGACGAAAAGGCAGGTTTGGGAGCAGTGTAGGATGGAATATATAAAGCCAGCATACTCCGCTGGATGGCTAGAAAGGCTTAGGGAATTGGAGAGGGCCTGGATTCACTCTCAGAGAGTGGCACTTCAGGCTGTCCAGCTTTGTGGCCGTTTACTCACCTCTCCGGTTCCCCTCAGCACAGGAACAGGGTCTCTTGCAGGGTTCCATGTACATTACAGACAAAAAGGCAGGCATGGGGGCAGGGTGGGATGGGAGAAAGAAGGCCCAGTGTCAGAAACACTCTCCGCTGTCTCTCTGGTCCTCTCAGCCCTGAAGCCAGCTGTGTTGGGGGATCCAAGGACCCTGCAGATGAAAAGGCGGGCTTGGGGGCAGGGTGGTATGGGGTAAAGAAAGCCAGCAGCAGGACATACCCTGCTGGATTGCCAAGGACCAGCTCAGTGAAGCCACTCAGACCGTGGGAGAAGCAGGTTCTTGGTACTCAGGAAGGCATGAGGTCGGTGATGACAGACAGACACAACACACAAGAGAGTGGTTTGAATCTGCTGCAATTTTACTGAATTCATGTTTCATTATATAGTATTCAAATAAGGAACAAATCAGAAGTTAATGTATCATCAGTTGGCACAGTATGAAAGCTTCTTTTGGTTACATCATCATTTTCTTTTTTTCTTTTCTTAATTCTTTTTTGGTTTTTTGAGACAGGGTTTTTCTGTGGCCTTGGAGCCTGTCCTGGAACTAGCTCTTGGAGACCAGGCTGGCCTCAAACTCAGAGATCCACCTGCCTCTGCCTCCCGAGTGCTGGGATTAAAGACGTACGCCAGCACCGCCCGGCTTACATTAGCAATTTCTAAGAAAAGCATATTATCAGGAACAGGTATTACACATAAAACATCCTTTGAAGAGGAATTCTTGTCCCTGGGAACGTAAAACTCAGACAAGTGGTTTCATCTTATCTAGGAATAGAAAGTTTCTGTTTCATTATCGCTATCATAGCCCTCCCCTAGCTCCTCTTTCTAACCCTTTCTTTATCTCATCTAGTGACCAAATATGCCTGACAGTTCTCTGCACCTGCTGAAATATCCTTTTTTGTACCTTCTTATGCAGCAGACACCATGGGGATCGGGATCTAGCAAGCCTATCCATAAAATTCAAAGTATAATATAACACTCTTTGTCCATCAACATTAACCAATCTATTCCCTTGCTCATCATACACCCCTGTGTATGGCAAGGGTTCTGCTGTAGTCTTATACATTCCCATACTGTGCTTCCCTATCCCAGAGCTGTTCCTGAAGAGATAATCCTTGTCTTGTAGATATAAAGAACAAAAAGAGATTGTGCAAAGCCCATGTCCTGCATAGCCAGCTAATCGAGAAACCCGTCTATGCCTCAACGGTGGCCAATACCGGGCTGTCTGCCATTGACCTCCAGGAAGCCTAATCCCATCGGACATATAGCTCCTGTCCAGCATAATGACGTATGTCATGCAACACAGATGACACTGGAGTTGGTGTGGCACTGGATAGCCAGAAAAGCTTAGGGAATTGGAGGGGGCCTAGATTCAGCCCCCCCGACTGTCCCAGAGAGTGGAACTTCAGGCTGTCCAGCTGTATGGCTACTTACTCACCTCTCTGGTTCCCCTCAGCATGGGAGCAGGTTCGCTTGCAGGGATCCTAGGACCTCCCAGAAAAAAAGGCAGGCTTGGGGGCATGGAGGGAGGGGTTAAAGAAAGCCGGCAGCAGGGATGCACCTCTCCAGTTCTCCTAAGCATGGGAGTAGGGTTGTTTTTTTTTTTTTTTTGAGACAGGGTTTCTCTGTAGCTTTTGGAGCCTGTCCTGGAACTCACTCTGAAGACCAGGTTGGTCTTAACC
The DNA here is from genome assembly GCA_004026605.1 of Ondatra zibethicus. Taxonomy (NCBI): domain Eukaryota; kingdom Metazoa; phylum Chordata; class Mammalia; order Rodentia; family Cricetidae; genus Ondatra; species Ondatra zibethicus. Next base: position 10,051 of record PVIU01033934.1, read on the forward strand.
TCACAGAGATTGGCCTGTCCCTGCCTCCCAAGTGCTGGGATTAAAGGTGTGCTCCACCACCGCCTGGCCCCCTATATGTATTTTTTTTTCAATACTGAGGATTGAACCTAGGACCTCGTGAATGCTAGATAGGAGTTCTACCACAGACCTACAAACACTCTCACCCCACTTTGTTTATTGTAGTCTTTCTGCCTGAGGCTGCTGAGTATCAAGAATCTCAGGCCTGCCTAAGACATTCTTTTTTGGTTTGGTTTTGGTGTTTTGAGACAGTATCTCATATAGGCTGGTCTTATTTATAGCAGAGGCTACCTTGCACTCCTGTGCATTCTTGAAACACATTAGTTTATGTGTGCATTTACATGGGTGCATTGCACAGTGTGTGTGCACAGGTCAGAGAACAGCTTGCACCACAGCTTCTACCAAGTAGATTCGGGGACCAAACTGAGGTCATGGAGCATGGCAGAAAGCACCTTTACCTGCTGAGGCAGGCTCAGGCCCTCTTTGTTGTTGTCGTGTTCTCTGTAGCCCTGACTAGCTTGGAACTCTGCCTCCCATGTGCTTGGATTAACTGTGTGGGCCACCACACCTGGCTCTCTCTCTTACTCTTTTGAGAGGATCCCAAGAAGCCCAGGCTGGCCTTGAAGTTGATATGTAGCAGAGTACCTTGTTGATATGTACCTTGTTCTGATTGTTTTCTACCCAGCAAGTGCTGAGAGTATAAATGCGGCCCATCTCCTACTCCCCATCCCCAGCCTGAGCCCAGACTTCCTAACTCAGAGCCACCCTTGTATCTACACTTCTCTCTTCTTTCCAGCTTCCACACAGAGGCTGATGTGACTTCCTTATTGTTCTTCATTTCAGGCTGTGGAAGCACAAGAAGGCCAGCGATAGACCTCATGAGACTTTCCCGGCTCTTTTCTGGCCCCCACCCCATAGGACTGTCTGTCCTCCAACACTTGGATCTTCTTGGATCTACCCGATGGACAGGAGGCAAGGAGGGACTTGCACAGCTGAGGTCGGCATGGCCACAATGGCAGCGGTCGGCAGCCTTCTGCAGCCCTTCCCACCTGCCCCTGCGCCAAGGGAGCCAGAAGAACATGAGCAGCTTCTGCTCCGACTCCAATAAGCTCAGCACTGCAGCCCCTCAGGAGGAGGAGGAGGACGAAGAGAGCTTTGGGACCCTCTCTGACAAATACTCCTCCCAGAGACTATTCCACAACTCAACAGCCAAGCTGGATGCCTCCGGTTCTAGGGGAAAACCCTGGGAGACGTCAAGAAGAAATATGTGGGGAGATTAGGACCCAGGACGATCAAATGAGTATGGAGCAGGAATGGCCGTGGCCCCTGTGGGAATGAGCAGATTCTGTGAGGTATTGTGGAACAGAATGTGTTTCCGTCTTGAAGGGACCGTTGGTTCCAGTGGAGAGATGTGAATGAGGGTGAGCCCTAACACCGCGGAGGGATGGGAGCTCTGGCCATAGTCGGAGAGCACAGGGTAGTTTCCAGCTCTGGCCTCACGAGTGCTTGCACATTCAATTCCAGCCGACCCCAGCAGCGGGAACTTCTATAAGGAAGTTGTGTTCCCACATTCTACCCCCTACTAATGCTGGCTGTTATAGACTGACCCCACCTTGTGGTGATGACCCTTTAAGCAGTAAGCTGCAGCCAAGAGTGAGGAGGTATTTTACACCTCGTTTCCTGTCTGTTGTCGCCCGAGCAGCAGTCTTCTCCCCAGATTCTCCAGGGTTGAAGTGCCAGGCAAACTTGCTTTTGTATGGGGTTTGACAGCCAGTTGTTGCTGTACGCTTCCACCCGTCTTGTGT